>JBAMJV010001256.1:0-231015 GCA_037951105.1 Echinarachnius parma | reverse complement strand
CCTAAGGTTTGACTTATTGATTCCTCCACACTCTTTCAGCCCCCACCCCTGGCTAGGCCCCACCAGCTGTCAAACCTTATATTACGCCCTCTAAAATAAATGTTCTCATAACACTGCATACAGATCCAGCAGAAGGTTGATGGATTGACCCCTTCCCTATTTTGTTACCCCAGATGCATGGTTGACTGATTGTTTTTTGTTTTTACACTCTTCCAACCCCCCCCCCCCCCCCCCCCCCCACCCACAAGGCCATGCACGCGTGACGCGTCCCCTTCCCTGCCCCATCAGCTGTCAGACCTTACGCCCTCTAAAACCAACATTCTTCCGGTATTCTTAATAGCACTGCATACAGATCCAGCAAATAGTTAATGGATTTACCCCTCCCAACTCCACCCACTCTTACCCGTAATTAGGCCCTACTGACGGTATACAATATACGCCCCACTGAAACAAACACTATTAAAACATTCTCTGCAATAAATGTACCCAACTAATTTACAAAAAATCTATGGTTGAAAATAAATAGGCTACTTTGGGGGTATTTTGTTGAGAAAGAGCATGTTTGTACGGTATGTATGTGTATGTGTGTATAAAACAAGAAATTGTACAATTAAGGGATCCAAAGTCTTAATTGGGAAAAAGTTGAGAAAAAATATGATAAAAATATGAACAGGGAGTGAACGCAAGATGGATATAACGTTTAATTCAGACAAGGGAATGTATAATACATGAAAATGCTGAAGAAGTTGTGTGGCCAGCCATAAGTGGCAGTATTGTTTTTTTTTTTAAGTATGTCAGTATTGAAGTGTATATAAATATGAGGTGTTCATAACCAGCCTATTGGTTGATTCGATGTTATAAATACTGAAAGGCCTTTGTTGCCCAAAGATGTTCAACAAAGGGTATCTAAAAAGTAAAAGTTTAATAGGCATTTATACGTTACAAAAAGAGGAATATATATAGAGATAGATAGAAATATGCATATATAATTATAGATGGATATATAAACAGACATACAGACAGACAGACAGACAGACAGACAAATAAATTACATAGAAAGATTGATAGATAGATATGTATGTACAAAGTATGTATCTATATGGATGTATAGATATATACTTTATCTATCTATCTGTCTATTAGATAGACATATATATATATAGATATATTTATAGATAGATAGATGGATAGATAGTAGATAGATAGATAGATAGATAGATAGATAGATAGATAGATAGATAGATAGATAGATAGATAGATAGATAGATAGATAGATAGATAGATACAGATAGATAGATAGATAGATAGATAGATAGATAGATAGATAGATATATAGAGAGATATATATATAGATAGATAGATATGTAGATAGATAGATAGATAGATAGATAGATAGATAGATAGATAGATAGATAGATAGATAGATAGATAGATAGATAGATAGATAGATAGATAGATAGATAGATAGATAGATAGATAGATAGATAGATAGATAGAGAGAGAGAGAGAGAGATAGATAGATAGATAGATAGATAGATAGATAGATAGATAGATAGATAGATAGATAGATAGATAGATAGATAGATAGATAGATAGATAGATAGATAGATAGATAGATAGATAGATAGATAGATAGATAGATAGATAGATAGATAGAAAGAAAGATAGATAGATAGATATATATATAGATAACAGTGAGTAGAAAAATAAGGACACCGGACTTTAGTAGCTTATAAATCCACAATTCTGAACAATGTTGATATTGGTATCATGTTAAAGCTTGGGAAATTGCGTTTGAAATCATATGTCATAAACTCTGATCCCTTCACGCTTCACCGAACGCGACCTAATTATCCAAAGTCAGTTAAAAACTACCCGTGTCCAAGTTTGCAGTGTTCTCGTTTTGTGAATGGTTGCATCTGTCTGATTTTAAAAGATAACTTCATCCTACATGTCCTATTCAGGCCCCTGCCTCCAAACAGTGGATTGCTGATCGGAGGAGAGTGGGGGGGGGGGGGGGGGGGGGGGGGGAGGGGGGGGGGGGGGAGGGTCCCTTCCACCTTGATAAACATGAAAAAACACTGGCAACCAGCTGGTATTTTGTTTTGATTCAACAAAGGATATTCTTAAACGCATCCATTCATGATGGAACAAGACAACTGAAAACTTGGACACGGGTAGTTTTTTACATGACTTTGGATAATAAGGTCGCGTTCGGTGAAGCGTAAAGCGATCAAAATGTATGATATATCATTTTAAAGGCAATTTCTCAAGCTTTAACATGATACCAATATCAGCATACATAATATGTTAGAATTGTGGATTTATAAGCTATCAAAGTCCGGTTTCGTATTTTGTTTTACTCGTACTGTATAGTTAATAGCTATACAGTAGCTATCAGGCTATATATAGATAATGTAGATGGAGAGAAAGATAGACAGATACGGAAAGAGAAGGAGATTGTTAAATGGAAGGATCGAGAGATGAGGAGAAATAGACAGAGGGTGAGAAAATGAGCGATATTGAGAGAAGAATAAGAAGAGTGGAAGAGTCTGAGATTTCGAGAGGAAATGGGACTCACGATGAGCCAAGTCGTGAGTCACATAGCCGAGCCTATTTATACACTTCAACTTGACGGATATCTCTCAGACCTCCCTGTGGCCCTGCACATCCTCTTCTAGATCCCCCTCTCTCTCTCTCACTCTCTACTACTACTACTACTACTACTACTACTACTACTACTACTACTACTACTCCCCATCTCTCTTGTAGTCTTTCTTTCTTTCCATACCTCCTTTCTACTACTCTTTCTCCCTCTTTCCTAAACACAATTATCATACCTCCCTTCCTTTCTCCTTCTTTCCTGATCACAATTTCTCATATCATCTCCCCCTCTCCCTCTCCGTTTCTTTATATTTCTACTCCACCGTCTCCCCCTCTGTCTTTCCTCCTTGTCATACTCTCTCTCCCACTTGTCCTCACGTTTTGTTTGGTTTGTTGTATTTATTTATTTAAACACGGACAAAAATTGTTATCAGCGTCTGACTGTTAAAATAAATACACAAATAGCACTATTAACATTTCTCACTTCAAAAGCTTCAAAATGCTGCAGCTCGCATAGTTTCTTATCCCCCAAGCGCACTCACATCACTCCCATTTTGAGATCATTACACTGGTTACCTGTAAAGCAACGTATTATTTTTAAGATCTTATTATTGACTTTTCATTGTGTCCATGGCTCCTCTCCCCAATATTTAATTTCATTAATTCAGAGGTACACCCCTGCAAGATCATTACGTTCATCCACCTCCAGTTCTCTAGTTCCTCTCAAAGTCTCAAAAACCTGGGGGGAAAGATCGTTTGATTTATTCATCTCCGAATTTATGGAACAGGCTTCCTGAACATATAAAGTTATGCCTCACTTCTGAATCTTTAAGTCTCACCTTAAAACCTTTCTGTTTGATTCTTAATTTTCTTTAAAAAGCGCCTTGAGCACTCTTCAGAGTGGATTTGGCGCTCTAAAAGTCTAATTTATTATTATTATTATTATTCATCTCTCGATTTGACCCCCTCTCTTTTTCCACCTTTACCCTTGCTGTCTCTCCATTATTCTCCTTCTCCTTCCCCCATCTCTGTATTTTCCTACACTCTAATATCTCAGATCACCCTCTCTCTTTCTTTCCATCTCACACTATTTCTCCCATCCCCTCTCCTTCTTCCCATATTTCCATCTCAAACAAACCTTAACAAGTGAACAATTTTTGTCCTCTGTTATTTCAAATTACAGTTGTTTTGCACACCCAGTTTCCCTAAAAGACATGGGCTGTCGTTTTTACCAGGGTCTTTTAAAGAAACTGGGTGTGCAAAACAACTGTAATTTGAAATAACATAGACATGTTCACCTTATAGGTTGGTTTGAGATGGGAAATAAATAAAATAATAAATAATAAGTATATGCAGTAGTTTAAAGGGATAGTTGAGTTTGGGTATAGAGGGCGCTACACAAAATATTTTTTTGTGAGATAATGAAAAACTGACTGTCAAATTTTGAAAGAGCATACAATTTTAATGACAGAATAAACTTTATTTGATCAAAATCGGTTCAGAAACGGCTAAAATATCCATTAACATATTTTATTTATAAGTCTACCGCGGGCCGGGGGTCATTTTGACTTTTAAAAAATACACAAAAATGCTTATAAAATGCTTTGAAAAAAATCTAAATAGGTTTTTAAAAAGTTGTTGATGATATCTCTATTGAATCATTATTTTAACAAAACATCAAATGCACAATTTTGTATGAAAAATGGCTAAAACCAATGAGTTTTTAGAGAGCCCCCTCTTGAGTTGTAACGGCTCTTTTTAAAATGATAACAGGGTTTTTACTTAGTCGTTGTAATTGTGTATACCTTTCGAGCATGGTGGAGTACTAACAATTAATTTGTACCGTAATGGTGCAGGTTTTGGTTGCTAAAGTTAAGTTTGACCAATACTCAACTATCCCTTTAAATACTTACAAAGAAAAGAAAAAAATAGTATATTTTCTCTTTGAATACAAGTTTATTCGAAAAATTATTCATAAAATTGCTCTTCTTCTGTTCATAGAAAATATACACTTGCTAAAAAAGGTTCGACACGTACTGGATTATATACATGGATAGAAAATAAACATCCATTTTTTTCAAATACAGGTATATGTACATTACACAATGGATCATAAACCATTGATTGTTTTGAGATGTTCTTCCAAGGAAAAAATTGAAAGATTATGACAAATACAGTCAAAGGCCTCATGCAAAAGATCCAGGCAGATTCGGGACAGATCGACAGACATAGCGACAAAAAGGCACAACATGACAAAATAAAGACAGAGTGAGTGTGCCCCAATAAGTGGCATATTCTCCGGAAGCGTCGTGGCGACGCTATATATAGACTTGCACATACAATTACTACGTATGTAAGAGTAATTATATTTGACATCTTACATCATTAATATACATATCTTACATTCATCACTTTGAACAATAGCCATAATCTTTATGCACATATACATACAATCTGTGTGCGATGCTTGTTAACAAGTATGTTACATAATTACATTCATGGACAAAAAGTTCAAACAAATACAAATTTACACTTTTCTGCCATCAACATTTAAGTTACCCATTACAAATTAAATATGTGCATGCTATCAATCACATGGTTAATTGTACACATATGTTAAAGATAAATTTCAATTATTAAAGGGTACCACCAGGCAAAGAACAACACATAATTATATGTTTTGGTACCGTTTAGTGATATCAAATAGATACCCAACACTTTGCAAAGGGTTGTATAATTCATAAACAAAGCAATTCATTTCCACCACTACTATTTCCTGGTTCCATACGGGCCAAACATTTGCGAGTGTGCCAGAATGCTATTCACGTGTACGTTTGGAGACAATAGAATCCCGGGCGATTCGTTCGCTCTGGACAAAGTAGTCTCGTACATGCAGACCCATGAACGCATGCTTTAGAATGGTGATGCATTTTCCAATCTTTTTTTTTTTTCTTTCTGGAAACATATTTGTGTGAACATGTTAATAATGGAATGGAATACTAAAGATGTTACCTTTCAGTTTCATGTATAAGAATATTATTTTTTGGTGGTGGTACCCTTTAACAATTTCAACTGCATCACATATATCTGGATAAATATTTACACATTCTTAGTAGAAAAAAATATGTCCATAGTAATCACTAACATAAAACTGTACATTTTGTTACAATCTGCTAATAATCCCTAATACAAATGTGCAATGTATGAAGATATTCACACAGTCACCATAATATGTTGTTCATCTCACGTTACATTCACACAAACTTGTGTTGAAATGTACACAATGCTTTTCTTCTAAAACAAGTGAAAGTAGAAACAAAAATTGTCAGTGGCAAGATTGCAAATAATATTCACATATTGAATAGTAGAGCATACATTATTATACTTTTTTATTATCTTATTATTATAAATGTACTTAATTGACAGACTTCAATTCAAGTAAATATGTTTCGTAAGTCTACTCTGACTATGACTATGATTGCATTGGAAAATTATTGGTAGAGGATATGTAATATTGCACAAAAAGTAGACTTATACACAAAGTCAAACTCGTCTTGAAGTAGAGAATAGAGCTTGAATGTACATACAAATAACAAGAAATCTAAAAATCGAAAATAATGTGAACAATACATTAACACATGTTGAATTCTTTGAAAGACTGCACTGATTGATAAATTGCATTGAATGAATATGAAAGACGAGTAATTAAAGTAATTCAAACATTGAAATCTATTTGAATTAAGTATAATGTATATTTTCTACAGATCTTTTCTGAAGATGACCGGAAATTTGAATCACGTTGCAGCATCATAATTCTTCCCACCATCAACTAAAATAGTGACAACAAGTCAAGTCTAGCGCTGTTCTAAAAGCAAATACCTGTCTTTGAATCTGCAGTTTAGGTAAGTACAAAACGAATAAATGGGAATAAATCTATAAGAAAATTTGGGTTGAAATCAAAATAACTATAGCTTTGTGCAGACATAATATGTAAATGTATCGGTGCATGGCCTCCTTGACATAGTGTCAATAATGCACTTTCATCCTTTCATCAATGAAATGTCAGTTTTTGATTCGGGCAGACTTAAAACCTTGAAAATTAAGTGCCTCTTTGTTTTTCTTAGCCTATTTTGAAACTATACCTAGCTAGAGCATCAATTACCAACTTATTCTTATTACTCTATATATAATTGATTCTCCAAGTATCATATGTTTGGGTGATGGGGAAGCAGCTAATTGTTAATGTTCCTCATTTAAACACGGTTCCCCTGGGTAAAGCATGGCTGCACTCTGGCTGGCCTTTGTCTGCTAAATGTGGAAGCTAGCCCTCTATCTGTCAAGTGCGGCTGGCAAACCAGCAGGGGCGTACCCAAGACCAATCCAGATTTGGGGCAAAAAGGGTTGTTTACAGGACAGCAGCATATAGCCTAAAATGAATAATGGTCTTATGTGCAATTCTGTATGATTTTCTTCACATTGGTCAAAAAAGGGGAAGTTGGGGGCAATATTTTTTCATTAAGGGGGCACTTTTAGCAAAAAAGTGATATTTCTTTATTTCTGCTATCCTGGGGATGTAGAAGAGGGACATTTTCCATCAAAGGGGTAGCATGAGCCCAAAATTAATTAAATGTTTTGTATTTCTCCATGTTGTCCTTCCATTGTGAGTGCATTGGGGGACAGGGGGGGGGGGGGGCAGATTACTTATAAAGGGGGCAGTGACTAAACAACAATAAAATGTTGTTTATGTTTTTCTTTAATTTTCTTCTCAATGGGTCAGGGGCAAGAATGGGGGCGTTATATTTCCCCTTGCCCCCCCCCCCTCTTAGCTATACCACTGGGAATTACAGATGATAACACCAGATAAAGGATGTGGGACTGCATGAGCAGAGACTTAAATGGCCACTGAGTGAAGATATGTGGGTCAGGGCTAGGATATGGGCTGACAGTTTGGGGGCAAAGCATCAAAGAATGGCTGGCAGTAGAAGTGATGATAGATGTTGGTTGGAAACAAAGGAGAAAGACAGATTAAAAATACAGGCCTATACATCCAGAGGCGTATAGTGCAAGGGGGGGGGGGGGGGGGGGGGGGGCACATGCCACAACAACCCTTAGGGTAAAATCTTTCTAAAAATAAAGAAATGCATAAGGTGTGCCCCCCCCCCCCCTCCCCCCTCCATCAGTCCGACTATGCTGCACCACTGCCTACATTATAAATGGAAGATAATGACTAACAAAAATAGAGTATAATTATAAGCATCCACTTAAAAGATAGTGATACAAATAAAGATAACAAGCAAGAGGGTTGATCATAATCATTATTTTTGTCTTCATATATTCAAGAGATCAGACAATATGTCAACTCTCCCTTCTTGAACAAAAGAATCAATGCTTATGGACATACAAATACATTTGAAAGAGAGGCAAAGTTTTAGTGGAACATGTCAATTGGTCAAGAAAGATATAGAAACAAAAATATCCCACATTGCCTCACTACTGGAAACCTGGTGGGTCCTGTATCAATTATAAAGGAGTTGTAAAATCTTTTAGGGAACAGGTTAAAATTGGCAATAAACTTGTTGATATAATTATCAATATAAAAAGCAATAATCTATTTTCATATTACATGTGTAGATGTGTACAGCCAAGAAATATTGAAACAAAAATGAGTAATACGATCCCTACAAACATTATATGAATGAAAAAGTGATGAAAATTAATACCGATATCAAGACTCAAAAGTCCAATGGTAAGATGGAAACAACGAAAAGGTTAGAGGGATCGAAACTAGCAAAATTAGTAAAGATAGCCCAGATCTATCTTGCTTTTGGTTGAATCACTGCGATCCCTTCCTGGCCTGAACTGAGCAAAAAGTGAGTCAGTGCATAACTGACCATCAACCAAAGATGACAAAAGCGATAACAAAGAAGAATGTAGGCATAAATAGATATCGATATACAGAGGCCGTCTTATTTTTAATCGACATCAACATCATGCTCAAAGGTTTTTTTCATCTGTCATACAGGGGCACACAGGTTTACATTTGTAACAGGGTGTTTTTCACCCACATATGGTATCTTCTACCCTAATTCTCATTTTGCATTGAATTTTAGCTAAGACTTAACCCGTTCCCTTCAAAATTCTGAAATCCTCATAGACTTTGTACATAGCCCACCAGGTTCCTGCAGGCAAGGGGTTAAAACGATGCTACCATGGAAAATCCGAGCTATCAATGTTGATGATATCAAGAATACCGCACATCAATTGTCTCTCTCCATTGTCATCATCATACCCCAGAAAAATAAAACCCAGCGCAGCTAGGATTTCAGATGTAGAAACCAAGAAAAACATGTGTCATCCAAAATCTCTCTTAATTGTTGACAACACAACCTTCAAAACTATTTTCACTAGAGTAAAATAGTTCTCCTTAACCCCTTGCCTATATGAAAACCTGGAGGGCCATGTCCAAAGTCTACGGCAATTTTAGAATCTTAAGAGTATGGGTTAATTCATGCGCAATGAAGGAGATACCCTCTTGAGAATTCAGTCAGATCCAAACAATGGACCGCATCTGGTAGTGCGGGGGAGTGAACTGCACAGATGAGCAAGGACCTGATTGACCCTGGTCAACAGGACAGCCATTTACAACAATTCAGCGATGGAGGAACATTATTTAAATCTAGAGGAGATGTAAATGAACAAACCTACTGATAGAGTTCAACTTGTTATGTCTCCCCTGGGTTTGTTCGCTCTTATCTCTTCTAGACTTAAATAATGTACCGTACGTACCTCCATTGCTGAATCGTTGTCATGGCTGTCTCATTGACAAGGCCAAAGGGACAGGTCCTCAATCCTTGCAGTCCACTCTGCCACAATCCAAAGTATGGACATTGCAATTGTTTTGATCGACCGCAGTCGCACAGGCTAAATCTTCTTCATATCTCCCCCGGGTGGTCTATATAAACAGGTTTGTGATGACTGAACAGAAGTTACGTATAAATCTGTTGTCAGCAGAGCTATAGGGTTTCACATGATACTCCCTTAGAAACCCCATGGGTGTATAATTCTTCATGCTTCCATCAAGGATTCAACATTGTTGTCAGCATCATAACCCAGGATATACTCGTTGGTGTTTGAAACTAGACACTCATTGCCATGTGAATGTTGTGCAAAAAAAAAAAAACATATTTAAACATCTTCTGCCAAGTTTGTAGAATAGTCCTCGAACAACTATATATTTGCTGCAGCAAAATGAAAACATAGATTGAACTGTATCTATAGCTACTCATGTTCGAAGCTAGGGCCTAGTATATATGCTTTACTACAGTTCCCCACTAGATTTGACAATCCTCGTAGAGCTATAGACAAACCAGGATCCAGTATAATAATAATATGAACATTTACATGTATATAGTGCAGCTACGATAAATATATACTCGGCTAGTAAGATGATCATTTTAAAGCAACTATTTATGCTACATTCAATGAAATACATACTCCACTCCCCCTCCTAAAAATATCCATCAGCACATACATTTTGATGATTAATTCATCCAAGTATTATTGGATCAATGATGATGCCTCTAATAATACTAAATTATAAGATGTGTTTATAAAAAGAAATTCTACACTTCCAAAAAAGAGAAAGACGAATTTGTAGTTTAGATTTAGGAAAGGCTTAGCACTCATGGTGAGTCACTCCAGCAGTTTAATTGTTCACCTGTTATGAATTATAAAAATGTAAAAATAATTGAATGCCTAGTTTTCGAGGCTTTCACAACCGCTTCGGGGATTCTTGGGAGATTTCCTTGGAATTTGATGAGCAAAGGCTCCTCTAGCTATTCATTCACAATCACTTGGAATGATCTCGACACAAGAACAGACTTTAGTGAAGACTTTAATAGCAGAGTTGTTGATGATGAGTTTTGAGGGAGAAAGAAAGAGCGTATTTAGAGTGAGGCAACCCCTGGATATTTGTGTTTGTTTCAGGTCATTTTTTTTTTTCAATATTCCTTTCGTTTTCATTTTTTGTTAAAGATAAACATTTTGATTTAATTTGAGCTAAGTTTTTTTGTAATCATTATTTCATGATTATTCATCTTTCATTTGTCATACGGCAATCTTTCAGACTAGGTTGAATATATATCTAACACTAACACGAAGGAAACCCAATCAGCAAAACCCGACACATTCAGCTTGATATATACACAAATAATATATATAATATAGCAGTTGTCAATATCATATATACATTTTCCGGACAATACTCATGATTCATAATTAGTTTACATTTTTAAATACTCTATACACGATACAAAAATATGTTCATAGCATGCAATTTCAACAGTTCTGAACAACACAGTCACATAGCAGGTTTTTACTGTCATTGAACAAACAGTTCTCAATCTGTAATATACAAAAATATATATAGTATTATTTACACTATGTATATCACCTTAATTCATCTAAAAAAACGAGGAAATAAGCTGTTAATGTTAGTGGAAGACAGATAACATTACATTCATAGCTTTGGTCCATTTACCAGCTTTGAATATAAAGAAATATACTATACACTCTATGCAAGACAATCTGATAGTTTTGTAATATATTATACCCAATTTGTATACTAAATACACATACTCTTATATAGCTGCAACATATCTCAATATGATTTACACCCCAAAATATGTTTCACATACATGTATCATGAACCTACAGTATACACAAATATTTGTATATTCATAAACTAGTAAATCAGCATCTCCATTAAATATTACTGTTTTGGTAATGTTTTTGCATTTGTTACATTTCAGAGTAAATCTTTATTGCCGCTGACAACACATGCATATATGAAAGCCTCCTTTAGACATTATCATGAACACGATCGATGTTAAAATGAAATGTGTCTATAAATCATCAGCAGTTTATCTTGACATCGATTGTTATTGTTCTTCCTCTGGGAGCTGTGACAGATATTATGAATCATTCTACTAAATATGAAGTATATGCATTTGCATGTTAGTGACCTTGCATTTTTTAAAGAAAAGCCATAAAACCACAATGTTCAGAGATCATGTACTGCATCAGGGCTCTATTTTTCTTTTCAGGTAGACTCATGCTTTGCAGATCCTGCATGGTGGCCAATACAAGAGTTTCTAGTGGTCAAATGAAATTTTGGGTGGCCATTGCTAAGGGCAAACCGTGCCTTTAACCCCCTGACCACGGGAACCAGGTGGGTTGTGTACAAAGTCTATGGGGATTACATAAACTCATTGGGAATGGGTTTTAAGTACACATGAACCATAATTTAGCATCATACAATGCAAAACATATCCATTGAATAGCATTGTCGATACCTCTGGCATGTTAGTACAGTAAAACCTGCTCCATTGACCACCTGTCTATAAAGATCTGCTTGTTATAAACACCATTCCTTACTCACTAGGAAGCAGTTTGCAAGAACAAAAACACCACGTGATTATACAGACCCCTAACCTTGAAGCAATTGTCATGAAATGAACCTGTCTACAAAGGCCTCCTGATC
Organism: Echinarachnius parma; assembly: GCA_037951105.1. Lineage (NCBI taxonomy): Eukaryota > Metazoa > Echinodermata > Echinoidea > Clypeasteroida > Echinarachniidae > Echinarachnius > Echinarachnius parma. The sequence goes on along the minus strand of JBAMJV010001256.1, from coordinate 218,870 downwards.
ATGAAGACCACTTTAGTATGTATACCTTATAATTGGGCGAGCTTTATAGACAAGTTTGACGTGTGTGTTTTACACCCTTCACCTTGTTGTTATTTGTTAGCCCATCCTCGTTGGTTCATCACAGCTGACAGGTCAGTCTTTGGACATCGCTCAGACAACTGTTCAGGATTAATCCAGTATTTATAGCATAACCTTTACTTTGTAATCCCCCGAAGCTTCACACTTCCCCTAAATATTCTGAATCTTTCAAGTTATTAAATATTTATTTTCCAGGAACTAGTAGCCATCTTTGCCACACCGCTCATATTTTGTTTTTATCCCCGGTAAGCCCCCTTGGTGTTAAGCGATGTCCGTGATTTGATCCCTTTCAACCTTGAAAAGGTGGGAAAACCACAAAACATGAATTACCTGTGCCAGCTAAAAAAATGTAGGAAGTCACATAATGAGAGATTGACATGCAATGTTAAACCACAAAACATTACTTACTCTCATAGAAAAAACAACTCATGCCATAGTGATAGGATGTGCAGCTAATCTATATACATGTATGTTAAACCTAAGCAAAAATAAGTCACATTATCATGTATGGATTCATTAAACCCATTGGAGTAACTTACTGCACCAACTGTTCAGTCCTTATTAGGGTAGGGTTAAGGTACAACTAATCTTGTTAATCCTGTAATTTAAACCCTCATCTCACAAATAGATTGGAAATTGAAAACTTCAGTACCGGACCCTTGTGCCCTAATGTATCTTTGATGGACGAAGACTAATAGTCATGAACAGGTTTAAAGCATGAATTAGCAAGCTGAGAAGTGAAGCTTGAAGTATGCTGTCTAGGTCCATTTCTAGGAGTCTCACGCCCTCATCATATTTTTGATGGAATGCGGCTTGATCATGAGCACCGATAAGCTAACTGAGTAGTGAAGCCTAAAGCACGCTGTCTAGTTCCATCTTCTGAAGTCTCATTCCCTCATCATGATCTTTGATGCACTGCGACTGTGTCGTAAATGGTTTATGAGCATTGATTTACAGTGACAGTGAAGCATAAAGCATGCTGTCAACGTTGATCTCCTGGAATATCACACCCTCAGTGTATCCTTGATAGACTTCATTTTTTCGGGAACAGTTTTAGAGAATCATTTAGCAATTAATCATTATGTCCAGGTCCGTATCACGCCCTCAATGTATCTTTGATGGAGTGCGACTTCGTCGTGAACGGTTTGAGAGCATCGATGAGCGAGCTGAGCAGCGAAGCGTGAAGCATGCTGTCCAGGTCGATCTCCTCGGCTTCCGAGTCCTTCCGTTCAAGGTCGTTGACCCTGGTGTGGAGCTTGCCCAGCCAGTGGAAACATGTGCGGCAGTCGTCCCGGTGCTTGGTGCGGAACAGCCCTGGAATGAGAGATGGGAGGGAGAGAGGGAGAAAGGGTGCACAAAATCATTCATGAGGCATGGACTATATTCTAAATTGAAATAATATACAACTTGTACTTTATTTCTGTTTCTTTTCTAGGACAATTGTATGACATGAAGTTGATAATAACCCTTCAAATAAATAAGAAAATTCACGATTTAAGAACTTGGTTATTTGTCAAAAAAAAAAAATGGAAAGCTGTCTCGGTTTCACAAAATTAAAATAATAAAGGCAATTTACCAGAATATATATCTAAACGATATATAAAAACGTATACAACATACAGACATAAACCAACACAACACAATACAATACATACAAAAAATGTTCTTTAAATATATTAAAGCTCTTGCTTACCACCGTGATGATTTTTCTCGATGTCCCTTCCAAATTTCTTGACCAGAACGTGGACCAGCTCAATGGCGGCATCCATGATGGCTTCATCCTTGGTGTAGAACAGTCTGTCTATGACGGGCAGAACCTGGGCCGCAAGAGGCAGGCTCCATTTATCTCTGTGATTAAAAGAAAATATGAGAAAACAATATGGTTAACTTTGTTCATACATGTACAAAGAAAATATGAGAAAACAATATGGTTAACTTTGTTCATACATGTACAGAGTCAGGAAACAGTCACTGCCACTCATTTAGAAGAAATGAGTTCCACTATTAATGTTGTGTTATCAGTTCAATGACAGCATCAACAGGCAGATCAAACCTGGGTATAAAGGGGCCAGCAAGCTCCATGTTTCTCTCTGAAAAAAAAAGAAGAGAGAACAACATGGTTAACTTTGTTCATACATGTACAGAGTCAGGAAACCGTCACTGCGCCACTCATTTGTGAGAAATGAGTTCCACTATTAATGTTGTGTTAATGCATGGTTCAATGACAGCATCTACAACAGGCAGATTGAATCTGGGCTCCAAGGGCCGGGGCCAGCTTAAGCTCCATGAAAAGAAAACATGAGAAAATAACATACTTCACTTTCTTCATGCATGTACAGAGTCAGGAGACAGTCACTGTCACCCACTCATGAGAGTCGGATTCCACTTAAGAACCCATTCCCTTTGAGATTCTGAAATCCCCACAGACTTTTTCCATAGCCCACCATGTTCCCACAGGCAGGGAGAGGTGTGTAAATGATTACATGAATTCAAACATGAAGGAAACTTGATACATGACAGCATACAAGATATTTTATTAACCTGTTAAAGACTATTTGAATTGGTATAACATGTATTCCACATAGATTTCAACACAGTTATTTCTCTGGACCAGTCCTCAACAGGTGGTATAAGAAATATTATAAACTTATATTTGAGCAAAGACCATCATATTTTGGGGCAAAATCAGCTTACTTTGTGTTGATTAAAGGAAGGATGTTATTCAGGCACATGAACACCTCTGCCCCATTGAAAAATATTGCCCGGACACCCATTGATGTGAATGACTTAAATATGAAATAAATTCCTTTAAAATCAAAATAACTCCTTATTTTGTTTCTGTCTTAGTTCACCTGTACAATTCACTTTCAATAAACACAGACTTGCTCAAGCGATCATCTCTTAAATCGTGCATGACGTCTTGCAAGTCTCTTTCGATTCACATTTGATGGGACTAACGAGATTAAGATGACTTAGTCACCACCACCTCTCGCTGTTACTCATTTACTCCAGACGAGGATCAGTTAGAACTGCAAATTCATGTCTTTATAGAATTAAGACACATACAGATGTCCTTTCCTTTTTGTATCAATCAGCTTGAATTCCCAGGGTTATTGTGCACCTTTTTTTTTGCGGCATGCCACTTGCAATAAATAGAGAGCTGAAGCGGCATATTGTTGAGATTAGAAAACATTTCCATTGAGACTGGTGACTGTTTTCATCGGGGAATCTAGACAAAGTTTTGAGCTTCACATTTTTGTTGACAAGTAATTCATTTAACCCATTACCTATGTGCAGTGGCGTAGCGTGGTCGGACTGATTGGGGGGGCAGGAAAATTATTCGGGGGGGCACACCTTATGTATTTCTTTGTTTTTTCAAAAAATGTCCCCTTATGTTTTCTATTGTTTTTTCGAAATTATTGGGGGGGCACGTGCCCCCCCGTAGCTACGCCACTGCCTATGTGAACCGAACCTGAAGGTGTGCAATATGTACTTAGTCTATGGAAATCTGTACATGTGCATATGTGCAGGGGTTGAAGTTTGTACTGGCCTGCTTGCCCAGGGCAACCCAAATTGAGCTTTGAGGCTCCTTCTAGATTTTATTACTGTAACATTTGACTTACCTGACTGGGCAACCAATTTTGAATAATTTTAACATTATTTTTCTATGTTTCAGAGCATCCAGTTTTAGTTTCGGGCCACCATATGTTATTTAAATGTTTGTACTTATTTTACTTGCCTGAGTATTAAAGCCACTTACCGTATTTGTCGGTGTATTAACCGCTCCGATGTATTAACCGCACCCCCAACTTTGGCCGTTTTTCCATGAAAAAAAAAAAAATTTGATAGTATAATTCTTGTTTTTAGTCTTTAGATGGTCAGCATTTTCTTAGGAAAGGTACCAAAAATAGCTTATCTATCAGAGAATTTTTGCATATGAATTTTGTTTTATTTACTGAAGTCTCCGAAGTAAATAAAGAAAATTATCAGGCCTTCTTCACAGCAGAAGAATCTATAACTTCTGTTGAATTTGCCACACGGATCACTACACATGGGACTACATAAAACGTTAGACAACAAAACGAAGATTTCACCAATAAAACAATCAGAACGGAGATTTAAAAAAAAATGTACCTTAATGTTATTCCTTCTTTCTAGTTCAAATTATGTTGAATCTACTCTTGAAAACTGTTTCAGAAATAGTAAGTAATAATAGCGAGTAATACGGCATACGATCGTCGTCGATCGTCGACATGGATGAAACGATTCTCAAACGTTGACATCCAGTCCGCCCGGTACTAAACAAATGCTCCGATAGCCCGCCATATCACTCATACACTTTGCGTGAAGGTTATGGGTCTATTTTGTTACGCGAGATCCATCCGCCGGGAATTGGGGAAATCCCCGGCGGATGGATCTCGCGTAACAAAATAGACCCGATAACCTGCACGCAAAGTATATGAGTGATATGGCGGGCTGTATTGGAGCATCGGCGGCCGCCGGGGGTCGGGAAAGAGAATCCCCGCCTGCATGCTCGGCCAAGTGCCAGTCGCGCGGCCGGGTGCATGTTAGGATTCGTACTAAGATCGAAGCAATGATCGTGAATCTTCAAAGCTGCTTTCGCAGCAACAACGAGCAATATTTAGGAAGAGGTAAAAGAGAAACATAAAAGACACTGCATGACTTGTTTTGGGGGGAATATGCTTGTATTTTCCGTGCATCGTATGAGTATGAATGCCTTGCTGAGGTGGACTTTGGTCACTTGTGAATCTTATCTCCGTGTATTACCCGCATCGTATTAGGGCCCGGCGCTGGCTAGGCAATTTGCGTGTACAATTTTCCTATCTCCGTGTATTAACCGCTCCCCCCTTTTTGGAGCTTTTTTTTGAGAAAAAAGGTGCGGTTAATACACCGACAAATACGGTATATAAAAAAGTTTAATTTCTACCATTGGGAATGACTTTTATCTGTACATGAGACCTTGAGGTTTGTATCAAGTTTTTTTAAATAAAGCTTCTGACTATCATGAACTTTCTAAAGTGTTTCTCAGGAGTACCAACATTAATCCGTTCACTACAAGATTATAAAATCCCCATAGATTTTGTACATAGCACACCCGGTTCCCGTAAGCAACGGGTTAACAGTTCAGGATTAAGAGCACCGCACCGGTCTAGCAATCGAGAGACTTCTTTTTTTGTCTCCAGTTGAATTCCCAGTGAAGCCTGATTTTTGTTGCTCATTCTCATTCTCATATCCTATAAGAAGCAGGCTCATCTCTATCTCTATCACACCTTTGTTTATGACCTATTTTCTGCAAAAACCTCAATATATAAATGGCATCGACTCGTCCTCGTTAGCTGAGGCTAGCTGGGTCTTGTGGCATGCGATGATCGTAGTGTATGTGGCCTGCTTATATTTATAAGAAGCAGGCGCATTTCTGTCACACCTCTCCACAACCGTTGTACAAATATCCAAACCACAAATCGAATGTGTGATGACAAGCTTAAACCCACTGAAGGCCACATGATTTGATATTACACACTTTTATCCACGAACCCAAGCCCCGGATATCTCAAAGGGTTTCCTTTAAGCAGTGCCTCGCTGGTATATCACCCTGTGGAAGCACATGGTTAATTAGACTGGACACTGGTTACCTTCGTCCTGGATTGGTGGACGAAGCTTATATAGGGCTGCCAGCATATTCTCAACAACGATAATCCTTCGCTAATGGCTATTTTTGAAATACATCAAGATTTTCTTACAGGAAGCTAAAAGGTGTTAAATAAAGTCGGACCTCCTTATAAGAGCTCTGATATGACACAAACACATTTATAACAATGTTATTTGCTTGTCCCTGTTATTAATATTCTTTTGTGGTTTTTTTTACACTGAAATAACAAGATACCTAATATAAATGTCCTGCAATTTTCATGGTCCTAATTAAGTTCCTTGTTATAATGAGGTTCCACTGTAATATCTACAGTATGCTAAACTACTTAAGGGGTGTCTAGAGCTTTTATTTTTTATACACTTGCACAAAGTCTGCACAAATAAAATGTAGGTACGATTTATTCGTAGCGTTCCATACTAGCAAAGATGCTGCTGTATTTCCATTAAATATTGTACCCCTACATAAATAAAAAGTGTGGCATGCTTGCTGCTTGCTAGCTTGCAACACAGGTACATCGCATAATCATAAAGGGTCTTACCCCTACAGAAATCTAGAGTGTGCATATATGATTATACGATGTACCTGCTATGGACGCAAAACTAAATCTTATATAATACTCATCAACCAACATGTTCATATCTAAAGCTGATGGATGTGATGGGGGCTAGGTGGCACAATCCGCTTAAATCAATTAACAAAATAAACACGTAAAATTGTATTGTACAGTCTATAAAGACCAACAAAGGGAGGCAGAAAAGGTGGTCTTATTATGCAGATGATCTTTCAAGACAGGTTCATTTACAGGCACAATACTTACTGGGAAGCCCAGATTAATGGTCAGGTGGTCTCTATAGACAGGTTGTCACTAGAGCAGGTATGGCACTATACAAACATGTATTTCCTGTTTATGAAGTATGTGAATTGTTCTATGACATCAATATTTGGATCAAATATAAATAGGCATTCAGTAAGAGACATTTGGCTGGGATCAAATCCCAAAAGACTTGACACAGATTTACAGGTCACATGATGATAAACCATATATATATACATGTATATATCTTTACTTAATATAAAAACAACTAACTGTCAATCAATATGTTATTACTTTAATATAGACAAGTCCTCCATGTATGATCTAACTGGCTCATTCTGTTGAAATTTGTAGCCATTATTCGGGCAAAAATGAGAAAAACAGTTACACCATAATCTAGGAAGTATAGAAAGCCTACCAAGTATACTTAATCAATTTGGGAACAAATATGAAATAGAACAATCTAGAGGAAGTTGGAAGGCCTATACTTAATCGATTAGTCACTAGTCATATAATAAATGACATCATTGCAATATCCTGTTACTAATTGTCTCCTGATCAAATGGCATGTATTAAGTTAATAGGCCTACTCATCATCATCATTCATTTAATGATTTGTAATATAACTCTTCTACAGAATTTTGATTTGCTGAACAAATCAATGTAAAATGCATGTTGTTATTTATTGAAATTACACCAATTGCAAAAGTTAGGGTTAGCGTTAGGGTTAGGTTTAGGATTCAAGATAGGGTTAAGGTGTACATTTAGGTTTAGAAATAGTGTAAGGGTTAATTGGGCGGGTTAACATTAATTAGTTCCATGACATTGTGCCACCGGAGCACAATGTCATGGAACCAATTAATGTTACTTCTGCAGGTGCATTTCAAAAGTGAGAATTATTGAGGATTGTGGTACACCTTGATTGAAATAGGATAAGGAAGTTAAACGCACAGGATGTCTGAAACCATAACCTAGATGTTCAACAGCACGTAATTCCCGGGCAACAATCGAGCTTCCCGCAACCTCGCAAGGGACTCACAACGTACTCGCTAGAGATCTTTAAAATGTAAGAAAACAATATAAGAGAAGTTTCCCCAGGTAACAATTGTTCAAACCACAACTTGCAAGGATAGCTAACTATGGACTGGTTTATATATATTGCGTATACACCCCTAGAAATCTAAAATGTAAAAAAAGAACCACACATGTTTCCCCAGGTAGCAATTGATCAAACCATAACCTCACAAGGACTCACTATGAACTGGTTACAAGGGTACACCGCTAGAAATCTTTAAAAAGAAAACAAAGCCCATAAGTTGACCAGGTAACAATTGATCAAGCCACAACCTAGCATTAAAGGACAAGTGAAAGTGTACATATGCTTGAAATCTTCAAAAATGAAAGACAAAGTACAGCACTACAGACAGGTGAAAGAAGAAAAAAACCAGCACACAAATTAGTCTGGTAACAACTGGTCAAACCACAACTTCACACAGGATCACTAAGGACTGGTGATAGTATGTACAACAGCATGCTAGAAATCTTTGAAATGAAAAAAAAAAAAAAAAACAGCCCGCAAGTTAACCCTGGTAACAACTTATCAAACCACTACCTCATGAGGGTTTAACAAACGACTGGTAATTTAAAGTACGCTGCTAGAAATCTTAAAAATGTAAAAAAGAACAGAAAAGTTTACCCTGGTAACAACTGATCAAACCACAAACCTCCCAAGGGATTCACTAAGGATTGGTGAAAAAACATGCATTTACAGCACTAAAAATGTTATTAAAATGTAAGTTTAAACAAACATACATTGTATTTTTTATCTCATTAAACCTCAACCCTCCATGGCATCCGTAATAATTGTATTTATGTTTCAAGTTTCTTTTTATTTTGAGGATGGGAGGGGGTGACTTGTACGTGATGTATATATTATGGGAAACAAGATAAGAGTGTATGATACAGGTAGGAAAGTTTGAATTAGCAGCGTACCTTTTCCTGCTAACAAATGAACAAACCGCATCTTTGCAAGTATATGATGTTATATCCCTTCTATGAATATTCATGAGTATTCTAGAAACGTGATTGGTCAATTGGGGCTCTCACAATAAAGATTATTTCCACTATAAATCTGAAATCGGGGAATATGTTTCACTATCTTTGCCGATAGCAGGAAAATAACGTTATAGATCATGTTGCCCATAGAGATGCGTGTAATAACAGCTTCTCTGCGAGCGGAGGTCTTGTTTTAGCTTGCGAAAGATGCTCGACGAGATTTCCCAAAGAGTAATTTAAAACGAAATACAGAATATTTTCACCCGTTAATATCAACAAGTTCCAACAAATATTCTAGAGATGCATTTCATGTATAACATGGCGGTTTTTCGAAGTAAACAATTTCGAAAATGGTGCACATTCTGCATCGTTGTCCTTCCATGGTCGTGACAGTAATTCAGTTCATTTTCATTTAATGTATGTAATGTACGAATAGCTATTCCCATTCAATTATACACACGTGTGTATGTGAAGCGGGTTAATAATTCACTTTGATGCGCGCGTTTAGCATTTGTGTGCGCACTAATTGTTAATGCGCGTAACCATGAATGGAAAGATAGCGCAATACGCGCTCTGTGCCAGGACTATGCGCTAAGGGGGCCAGTGTCACAAACAGAACATAGTGCAGTGATGGTTCTATGATCAATGGTTTGTTTTCCTTTTGTTTTCCTTAATACTTAAGTTTAATTGAAATCATTTATTTGTGCGATGATTATAATCATGCGAATGATATAGAGCAAACAGAAGGGATATAAAACAAATATACCAACCTTTTAGTTCAAAAGTATAGTGGAAATTATATATCTTCGGAGGGACTGGCATAGTTACTATTTTTGTCCTCGGGGCTTCGCCCCTCGGAAAAAATAGTTCTATGCCAGTCCCTCCTCAGATATATAATTCCACTATACTTTCTCACAGCTTGGTATATTTGTATAATATAAAGATATAATGCGGTCATATAATTATTAGATAAGAACATGTGATGCGTGATGAATATATTTAATGAAAATGTTTCAAGGTTAACCACAAATGAACCTTCCGAACAATAATCTTACTTGACGATCAAACAAGGGAAGGAAGTTACATTTATACGTGATGCTGATTAATCGTTAAAAAGATGAGGAATTTCAATGTACAAAATATCACAATAATTCTAGAGATATAGATCAAGGGTTGACTGTACATATTTTCCTGTGTGACAATCAATCAACAAACCACAACTTCACAAATGGACTATTTATTGTTTTTGAGAGTGCTTGTGGGTGGCAAAAGTAACACTAGTATAGTCTTCAAAATTAAAAGTACATGTGCAATGATGACTTTAAATACATTGAACCACAAAAGATGAGGAATTTCAATGCACAAAATATCATCAAGAATAACGTATCTAGATATTCATCAAATGTTGAGTATATTTTCCTGTGTGACAAACCACAACTTCACAATGGACTATAAAATAATTATTTCGTATGGGTGCTGGTGGGTGGTATTAAAGGGACAGTCCCTCTTTTACAAAACGTCTGAACAGTTTCCAGTTGACGGATGGGGATGAATGAAAAACACACAAAAAAATCAGATCAAACAGCCCTATAATTTGGATTCTACGAATGAAAAACGAATGCGTCCCTCCATCAGACTATATATCGGTCAATAAAAGTGTTTAACTGATTTAGCATAATATTACAACTATATTGTACTTATTCTTGTAAAGGTATTGTGAAGCCGACATTTGTAAATGTATGTCACGGAAAAAAATCTCAAAAATGAAGAATATGTAATTACATGTAGTCAGTTTAAGCGAGGTTTGGTTATTTTGCCTAGCGTGCGGCCATGCTATTCTTACTTGTGCGCGGGTCACGTAGGAGTCACGCATAGCGTTGTGGTACTTCGTGGAATCCGTGTACGAACTTCCTCACTGGGTGAATATACGTATAATGCACAATTAAAATTGGACGACGGTTTGTTAGTTTTAGGTCTATAACTCCACGAAAAAGAGATTTCAAGCCCTAATTTTTTCAGGCATGCTATTAAAAGCAACAATTTATGTGGGCCCACGACAATGTACTTGCCCCCAAATTATAGTTGATCAATGAACTCCCAATTCAAAATCTTTCTCCCTTTATTGCAGAAAACTAAAACCGTGATTGAGGCTAGACCTGGAAGAATAAAAGATTGTTTCATTCATTCACTGTCAGTCTGAAAATCTAGTTGCCTGATCAAATGTCGGGTCACTAAATGTGATTTTCATAACATAATTTTACTGGCCCCATATCAACTTTTACTAGCCCTGTGTCATTAGTCAAATGCTTGCCCTGCCTATTAAAACAAATTGACTAAATATATGGATTGATAAATAATATGTTAAAATTTGAATCCCTGGAATTTAATAAATTCATTTCCAGTAGAGTTAAAGGTGCACCTGTAAAGTGTCAGATATTGCCCAAAATGACATTTGAGACTTCAATCCTATACCAAAATCATTGTAAGATATGTCCGAATGATGTGTGAAAGTTCCATTGAAAAAGAACACTGATTTCCTGGTTAAAAAAGCAAAAATTTGTGTAAGCTTTTACAACGAATTACTGTAGGACGTTTATGAGGTTATGACCATTCATTAATGCTCTTGAGCTGAATGATTATCAATGATAGATATCGTCATACTAAAGGAGCATTTAAAAAAATCTTACCCTATTTTATTCTTCTCTTACAATAAACCAAACAACATGGTAGAAGAGAAATGTGGAAGCTCAAATTAATTTTTGTGGAGTTAGACACTTTACAGGTGCACCGGCCTTTAACACATAGTACACAGGGTTCCTGTAGTAAATAAGTTCATTGCCTGGCATTAAATTCAACCCTCTCATGAAAATTCAGGCTTAAATGTCTTAAAGTCTCATTCAAAAGACTTCCAATGATGGGACAATTGAATGCACCACGCCTTAACAATACGGGTTAAATATTTGCAAATAGCTCTGGGTCTCATACATATAATTTAAAAATAAAACAGTATGGTAAATGAGAAATAAAACTGCAAAGATCTGTTTCAACTTTCAAATACTCCACAACAGAGGTCTATGCAAAGGTTATCTGGAAATGAAATCTTCAGAATTGTGTCGTAACAGTCTAACAGTGCACAAGTTTTCCCATGTGGCAATTACTAGTAGTAGTATTTGATTCAGAACCACACCTGTACCACAGGGCAAATACTTGAGCTCTAAGTATGTACACATGGAATAATCAAGCAAAAGAATGAATAATGTCTTTCAAACAAGTGAGGACTAACTTGCAGGAAAGTTGCATTCCCTAGTGGCTCCCCTACTAGTCGGTAGGAAAAACCTACGGGTTGTACAGATTCAAGATAGATTTTTGCTGTCAGGCAACTTGCTTTTTTTTCACTGGCAATTTATATCACACGTTACATTTTATGTTACAGTGATTTTTGACAATTTGTATCGAATGCAAATTTAATAAAAACAATAAACAATACAATATGGTTGCTTATATAGCGCTAATAGTATACAGTAGGTTTCATAAATGAATAAATAATTTAATAAATAAATAAATAGATAATAAAAAATAAATACAATTATAATATAAATTACTGTATATAATTTATAAATGAATGAATGAATAAGTAACTAAATACTACTACTTTAACACACTTGTATTTATCATAGAAGTACTAGCATTACTAAAACAATATAATAATTATGATACTAATCAGATACTACACAGATACAGTATTTTAACAAAGTTCTATACATGCATTGTATATATCTGACAATGTTATCTAAAATGTGAGTCCCAAAATTAGAAACTAACAGTTTCTCACGTGATGACACAACCACGCCATATTAGGTATTGCAAGTATACATGTACGCAACTTTTTTTTATCATGTATGACTGAGTCATGCAAATTAGTGATGTTCCCCCATTAATTGATGTTGATAATTTGAACTTGAACTGCAAAATTTATGAATTATTTTGTGTAAATCTTCATTATAATTTACGATCAAGTTCAATGATATACAACGAGATTAGGACAACGATTACAGTGCAACATCTGTGCCAATTGACACGTACAGCACAAAAAAGGGTGAACATGTTAAATGCAGCACTTAAAGGGATCTAGTAACTTTGTTGACATGTGCAAAAAGTGATGAATTGTTGATACAATGTATATTGTTGTTATCTAATATGTCCACTGGGTATTGCATACAAATTTCAAGTTAAATGGACGTTATATGGCCGAGTAATGAGCAAAAATGCAAAGTGATATTCACTAACTCATTTCACTGACTTGGTATACAACTATCCAGTGGATAGTTTGACATCTGAACACTTCAATCGTAGATATCTTTTTAAAAAAAGGCAAATTCAAAAAACAAAACCTGGCACATGCTTCTATTGTAAATATATATACAGCAAGGAATGAGAGAACCGGCCGCTAGAATTCCAATTTGATTTTGAGGATTTGGGCAATGTTACTAGATCCCTTCAATTGGAAACATACAAAATAAGGCACCCACCCTGCCATCCTCTGTAAATTATATTATGCTTCATCTGTTTTCACTTGTTAGGGACCCTCAATTTACGTCACTCAGCAGAATGATCCAAAGATATCACGATTATAGACAGCTGTAAACATGAATACATCAATTTGTAAAGCTCAAGATGGACTTAATTATTAACCCATTGCCTCTGGGAACCGGGTGGGTTCTATATTAACTCTATAGGGACTGTAAAATGTAGTAGGGAATTTGTTAAAAATAATAAAATATTGGAAAATGCTGATTTTTTTTCTGACACAAAGCAACTTTATATAAATAGGTGCACTTTTTTTTTTTCTCCATCAAACGCTGGTTCATTTAAAAAAAAGTTTTTAAAAAAGAACTCAAAACAATTGATTTTCAAAAGGAATATTACACTTGCCCAAATAGTAAATCAGACCTAGATTTACTTTAGATTATTTTGTAGATATGACTTGCTCAATTTGCGCAAGTATTATCCTTGTATTTAACACGTTCCCTTCTTTCGCAAGTTGTCTCATCCCTATCACTTAATTATGACTTTGTACTATCCTGTTTGTTTTCAAATATTAGGAGATTAAATAAACATGTAACTATTGATGAACATTTTAAATGATTTATTTTTACTGCTTTGTGAAAGGTGATTAAAAGGGGAGCATATGTTTCTTGGTATCATGCTAATCTCCATTTCCTCTGGCGTGCGCTGCGTAATGACAACGTGCCGTAATGATTCAGCTAATGAGGGTCCGATACAAAATAAACACACACACACGCAATCACAAAGAAACATATTGTATAATACACTTTCACACACATGCACATATACTCAAGTACATACATTGCATTAAAGGGATCTAGTAACTTTGTTGAGATGTGCAAAAACTGATGAATGGTTGATGCAATGTATACTGTTGTTATCTCATATGTCCTCAGGGTATTGTGTGAAAATTTCAGGTCAAATGGACAATGTATGGCCAAGTAATGAGCGAAAATGCAAAGTGATATTGGGTGATATTCACCAACTCACTGCATTCACTTTGTACAGGGATGAAAATCTCGCCCGGAGATTTTCTTATCTAAATACTTCAATCATACATATCTTTGTAATGAAAGGGAAATTTGAAAAACCGAAAGCTGTCCCATGATTTTATTGTTAATACGAATACAACAAGGTATAAAGGAACCGCTAGAATTACAATTTTATTTTGAGGATTTGGACAATGTTACAAAGTCCCTTTAATCATCTTCAGCCATCATACCACAATTGAATTCTATTTGGGGAAGGGGGCTTGTTCGAGAGGGGGGGGGGGGGGGGGGGGGGGGGCTGTTAGCACACCAATCTGAACTAAGGAATCACTTGCAAGTTGCAGATATACGCCAGTGATATTTAGGATTAGACGTGAACAGGTTAATAAAGAAAAACATTTTGTCTACATTATATTAAAGAAGTAAAAGTATTTTATGACCTTCATGACTTATGTTTGGATTAGGGATTCTGGTTGCCAAATATACAGAAGGTATTAATCATATTATACCTTTCATTTATAAACCATCCACTGGGTATGTATTTGTGTGACAAAACCAGGGTCCATATTAAAAGTTTAGAGAAGAACAAGCAATTACCTGGTTCCCAACTAGGGTTAGCTGGGTACCTACTGAATTAACCGTAGTTAGCAACTAAAAAATCATATGTTAAAATCTTAGACGTAGCATGAAACTATAAAGCTAGGTTTTTAAAAAATGAATATGGGCCTGTTTTGATTAATAACCATTTACCACTATCTCTGCACGTATGCATTCACTTTAATGATCGATGCAGACAAATGCTTTAAAAACATTCACAAATTCAAGATGACCTTCAGAGAAAATATGATGTCAATTTTATGCGTCTGCCAATGTTCAATCTTAGACACCGCACAGGAAAGTGAGCATCTTAAAATAACCCTAGTGCAATCCGCAATGAGGGGCGTCTGGTTTTAGCGGGTAAACAAAATTGACACCCAAAAATGTGCACGACGAGGAACAAATTATATCATTGGCACTGGCTGAGAAATGTAAATAGAATGTATCAGGGTCAACACATTCATGCCAGGGAAATTCTTTTTCCTTAACCCGCTTGGTGTTTGTACACAAATTCTCCATAAGCCCCAACCAGAGTACATTGTACTTTGCGGACAAGCCCTGGGCCCCCATTTCATAAATTGTTGTCAATGTCCAATGATTGTAATTTTAAACCATGTCAACCGCCAATCAGCATGGATCATTATAGCTGTTGCCATGGTAGTTACAATAATTACAACAAGTTTTATGAAATGGATCCCTGAATGGGTTATATCCAGCTTTGCAGAATGTGTCTGAGATATGTTGAGCTGGGGCAAGTGCATAATATACCGAATTTGAATTACCCTCGCCAGATTAACTTGTTCCCTACTATATTCTACAGTCTCCTTTTATAGAGTTAATACAATGCAATGGGTTAATTGAGACACTTTTTGTGAGAAATTGAAATGTGTCTTAGGATAGGCATTATAGAAGTCCTTTTTATTAAACCATCATGTGTGTCTGCGAAGAAGGAGATTGCTTTCTGTCATATCCAATGAACCATGCAGCACATGAATGTGCCCGATTATTTAACATTCCAAAATCCTTTATTAATGCAGTGCTAACTGACACAAGATGGAATCATGATTATTAAATTCATGATCAATCTGAATTGATTTCAAATGGATAACTGAAGGAATGCATGAATGTTGTCCTAGCATTTACATCTCATCCCAGACAGACATACATTACATGTACTTCTGCTCTGATAAATAAGAATCATGCCTTTTTTTTTCCCTTGGAAAAAAATGTGGATGAATACAGTGATTTCACTGTCTTCTTTCCAAGTACATTTAGCTATTTATAAACCCACTTAATAAAGCAATGGTATAATGCGGGGGCTTATAGATAATGAAATATGAGTTGTAAGTTTGTTTGTAATGTTTGATCCAAGCTGTATCACTCTGAGCTCTGTGCTCCTTATCTTCTACAGTTCTACTGATGTCAATAAATCGAGTGTTTGGGCTTCTTCTAAGTGCATTTTACAAATCACAATGTAGCACACAAAATTTCATGCTAAAATGCAAGGCTTAAATGTGATATAGGGGGATCTTTTTGGTAATTAAATTGGGGCCTAAATGTCCTGGGCCACTGTGTATAATAATAATGTAGACACAAGAGAAAATTCCTCCTTTCGGAATATGGATAAGCCCCCACCCCACCACCCCCTGCAGCCGCCCCATACTTGCCAGTCTAGTGAATGAAGTTAAACCTATGTATACATTGTAAACATTTTGGCTTGAACGCACCACCCAGTATTCATGGTATTGTTAAAAGTAGTTTCATTAAAGTTCCTTTATATATCCCCCCTTTATATACATCTTTTTTTACACCCTCTCTGGGGATATATATGTTCTCCACTGTACTGCAAGATTAGTTACTGAAGAGCCTCAAAAGGCGAAACAGCCTGTATAACTTTAAAAGTTCCTATACTTATTAATAATAATGTAACATATTTGTATAGCGCCTAATGCAGAACAGCCTCTAAGCACTTTCATTATTATATTTATGACATGTATGCTGAAGATACATACATGTGTTCATGTAATCTCACAGAAGTACATTATTATATTTATGACATGTATGCTGAAGATACATACATGTGTTCATGTAATCTCACAGAAGTACAAGGTATTAAAAGGTGAATGCACTCCTCGCAGGTTCGAACAAACTATTGACCATTCAGATCGCGGCAGGAAATTAATCACATCTAATCTTAGTTCCCGTCTTTGGGCGATCAAAATTATAGATCGCCGCTGCATGACGAAAGAGGGACAAACCAAGTTATGTCACACCATCGTACTATGTACAGTAAGACAAAGGAAGGTACAGAAACAGCTGTCCATAAATGAAAATGCATCAAACCATCCATATTTATGAAAATGTAAAGTTTTCTTATTACTACATTATTTTGTTTTGTAATGTTTACACAATGTTTTGTGTGATTCATATTTTGTTTTTAGAGATTCAAAGTTCAAAGTTTGAAGATTCTGCTCTCTAGCAGTCGAAAGAGCCAAATCATCATTTGAATAAAGATGTATGATATGGTTATCTAAAATAAAAATGTTATTTATCAAATTCTTTTTATTCTCTAAGGTGTAGAAAAATCAGAAAACTTACTCGTCTGCGGCCAGTACATTAAGGATGCTGGTCCAAGCCGGGTAGTCGATCGCTTCCTCCTCCTCCTCCGCCAGGTTCCCCTGGCTCTTCCGCCGATGACCTTCGACCTGCCGCACGATGGGGATGATGGAGTAAGGCGAGACCAGCTTCTTGGTCAAGCGGTCAAAGGTTCCGATCGCCTCGCTCGTCTCGTCATTCACCCACCGCGTGCACACTTCGTACGTTGTCTGTCAAGAAATATCATTATTATTATTATCATTTATTTGGCATTTCATTCAAATAAAAGTATAAGATGTACATTGTTGATGTATTCCAATAAATAAGCACCCCTGTACAGTATATAATGCACCTCTGAAAAGAATTTCCAGATTGATGTCGCAGTATAATGCTGGTCTATTATTATTATTATTATTATCATTATTATTATTATTATTATCCCCACTTTTGGCTGGCAGGAATGAAGAAATCTTTAATTTCTGTAACTTGTAGGTCTTTCCTGCCGGCTTGGGGAAGCCACTAGGGATGCCTTGTACATTGATCATTAAAGTGATTCAGTAACTTTGTCAAATTCAACCAATATCACATGGATCTTTCACACTTCTCACACACGGATACTTCAAGCGAACGATCTAGATTAAATCTGACATAAATTTTCGCTTTTTTATATATAAGTAAACAGTGTTACGTTTCTACTAAACTTTCACGCATTATTTGGAAGGGTCTTTGATGATATTAGTATATGATTGACGACTCAAATATCACTTTTGGACAAATCTTATGAAGCTAATGGATCCCTTTAAGCAGTGAGAGAAGGGTATATAGGAAAACAGGAAGAATAGGGACAACCTATTGGCATGGGGAGGGGGGGGGGGGGCACCCTACCTACCAGACTTCTCTAGTTCAACTGCTTCCTATGTTCCATGGGCGTCGATTCTTACGTAATACCTATTCATCAGGGGGGATGAATGAATAGATCATCCTCCCCTGATGAATAGGTATCAATGACAGATCGACGCCCATGCTATGGTCTACTTGTGTTCTGCCCTTATGTTCTGTGATGATTTGCTACATTTGATTTCCTGTGTTTGAACTCTATTTATTTTACAAGTTAGTTATTTTAGAACACTTGGTCCACCTTGGGCCACGTTTACCCGCAGTAGTACATTTTCATGTATTACAGGAGTAAAAGCGATAAGCACCATCCAGAGAGGGAAAGACTCTTCCTAAATATCTCCTAAATTCCCTTAGAGGTTTTGATTCTACATGTATATATGGAATTAAGACAAGAACATGCAAAAACTTTTAATAGGAGTACAAATAAAACAACAAAACGTTTCCTTAACATTACATTATTCAGTAAAAGTTTTTTTTTCTCTGCATGGAAGAGATGAAACTGTTTTAAGAACAGCTATGTTAAGTTAACTAAATCAAAGCAATCCACATTAAACAGAGGAAAAGACCCTACTCAATATTTTCTAAATTCTGTTAAGTTTCTATTCTATATGTGGAATTAATATAGGAACAACAAAACTTCAGGAATGAAAATAAAACAATAACACACTTCCTAAGAACAACTACTAAAGTAAACTAAATCGAAGCAATATGCACTAATAGAGGAGGTGACCGTTCTCAATATCTCCTAAATTCTTTTAGAGGTTTTGATTCTTTATATGGAATCAAGACAAGACCAAATACTTATAAGACGCTTCCTAAACATCATCCCATTCAGTAATAGTTGGTTTTGATTCTCTACATGAAAGCAATGAAACTGTTACTAGAACAACAACTTTAATAAGTAAACTAAATCAAAGCAATATGCACTATTAGAGGGGAAGAACGACCCTTACAGATCCCTAATTCGGTTAGAGGTGGTTTCGTTTCTTTACTACACGCAACAAGTATAAAATACTTTGCAAACATCAGCCAGAGGCAAAAGGTTTCACACTTTTTCTTGCAAAAAACAGAAAAGACGGCATTAATCTTGCCTGAAAATCTATAGATCAATTTTGACTCAATAATTGACAAATGTTTCTAATTTCCATGCAAAATCTGTTGACAATTCTGCCTTTCCTCACAAATAATTGTATGTGACTATCGATCTATACAACCCATTCTAACACTGGAACAGTTAGTAATATCCTCAGTAGTTTTATACAATATTGGAGGAATACTATAGTTATTAAAATCATTGATTATAAATAATATTCTCATGATTGATTGTAACAGCTGAATTATTGATTGTAAGTTTGATTTGAAGATCTTTGCAAAGCAAGATTGTTTTTTTAAATGCACTTTATCATTTGTGTGATCTTAGTTTATATCACTAATTTACTATCATCACACAAGTGATGAGTACAGCATCGTTAGCCTCTGCTATAACTTTGATGGAGCACACTCAATGCACAAATCAATTGCAAGTTCACAACGAAGCATACGGCCATATAGTATCATACCCTCTCTCTACAAATCTTGATTGTGTTGTTTTAATCTTCTAAAGCAAAATTCAAATTGAATGTACACTGTACCCCGATTTTCCCTCTCTCTAGTTTTATTCATAAATCTGCAATATTTAACAGTTGTTGAGCTACTCATATTTATAGATGGGGAACAAAGGTTTTGAAATGGATGCAAGCCAAGTAATAATGTATATAGCCGGCACGCAATTATTCAATCACCTATTTCTTTTTACAGTATAATTGACAGCATCATTATGCCCTAAATGTTGAACAAATGTACACGTAGGTTTAACCTAAATTCAGCACAATGTGAATGGGGCTGCTCTGATTGGGGGAAGGTTTCAATTTGTATTCAATAATCTGCCCATATATGGAATACATTTATGACATTCATTGTATTCACTAGAAATTGCTTTAATTAATTGTAACCAGTTGCTACACATTTATATGAATGAGTGATTGTGCTGTTTTTGTTTTATCGCAAGGGGATTCTTTATAAATTTCATACTATGTATATTTATATTATCAAAGTTTTTCCAGAACCTTTCTGAATCTAGCATATAATTTGTATAATAATTGTGCACATTTTAAAAAGAGTTACAAATACATAACAAGCAAGAAAATACATGTATGTATAGATTAGAGCTATTCAAATTTTGTAGTAATAGCCAAAGAAAAATCGAAAAAAGAGAAAATGAATGTGATATTGAGAAGTAGTTGTGAGAATAAGAAAACAAGAGAAAGAGGGAGCAAGAAAAAAACAAAAAAACGAGAAGAGATCTAAAGGCACTGATACATTGCACTTGTGAGGGAATGGTGAAGGGTATTTCTGAGCCTGCAGAAAGAATCGCTATCACTCTAGGGGCAGTCAAACTCACTTTGTCGTAAACAGGATCTTCGCAAGGATACGTGACGGTGATTTCTGCTCAGATGGAGGGGGGGGGGGGGGGGGGGGGGGGGGCGGGCGAGGGCGGGTGACAACATTTGCTCCAGCAATAATTGCTCCAATATTGTTTTAGTGAAAGTCAGAGTTAGGGTTAGGCGTAGGATTATAAGTATATGGGTTTGGATGGGGTTAGAAATAATGTTTTGTTTTATAAGAAGAAAAACATATATCGGGGGGGGGGGGGATGTCACGTAACTGGGGGAGGGGATGGGTTGGGGGGGGGGGATGGAGGGGATGAAGATTCAGGCATAGGGGACACAAGTATTATAAGATTCTGTAACATAATGTTGCATCGAGTAGCTAGGAAGACTTCAATGGGTGAAGTGACATAGAAAACACTTCCCATCAGATCATGGGGAGGTGGGATCAGGGAAGAATTGAAAAGGGGCATAACAACGGCCCTTTAGTTGCCAATGTTGTAGCGTGGGCCAACTGATTGGAGCAGCACGTCACTTATTGGGGGGGGGGGGGGGAGGGTCCATGCTGTATGAATTTCTAAAGTTGTACTCTTTTGTTTTTATATTTTGACCCACACCAGCTAGGCGAATGTCCTTTGCATCACTAGATTGGAAAGAGGTCTAGGGATGATTATTATTGAGGGGTAATTACTTAAAATCATAAAGCTTACAAGAAACACAAAAAGTGCTCCATTATGCTTGAAGCATAACTGGAATAAGGGAGGGATGGATGGATAGGGGCAGGTGAACATTGGAGAGGGGTTAAATTAAGCCCCCATGACACCACTGGGAGTTCGATGTGTCACCCCAAATTCCTTTCAACCTGGTCAGGGGTGGCAGAGATACAAATTTTACGTGGCAGGTTTCAGGACACTTACTGCCCGACTGAGAATACCCCGCAGTTGTAATCCCCTCATTCTCGCACAGAGGGAAAATTGGATGCGATACTGGCCAGACAAGAATCTCTTTTTTATTGATTGTCGAGGAAAACCGCTTTTAGACAAAATGTGATGGGTAAGGCACACATTCTTCTTGACAAGTTAATATGCATATAAGCAAGTATACTGTTTACATAACTTTTGTACAGCATGAGTCATGATAATTTTCTGCTTTATGCTCTTTGTCTCAAGAAAGGGCTATCATGATTTGATCAATGACACTAACAGAGAAAATAGAAACGAGAGACATACATGTAGAGAATCAATGGACCCCACAGGACCTAATGTCCCCAATACACATGTGAGCTAGGAATGTGGACACCATATTTAAAGATTTCTGAGCAAGATATGGAAACATATTAACAAACATTGAAAATAAGAACTGAAGACAAAAATAAACGTTCCAACCTACATTTGTTAATTCAAAACCAATTGAAGATAGATGATTCTAATTCGGTTTAACATGTGGACTCATTCAGGACTGGTCCCAAAATACTTGGGCTAACCGTCTTGAATGGGTCAACAATAACAATGAAAGATACATATAAAAATGACATGATAAAACATTAATGATAATGAATAAATAATATAATATCATGATATTGTTCTATTGCTCACCTCTGAATAAGGTATAGTCCCAGGTGCAGACTTTGGAGTCTGGAAATGAATGTTGTTGTTGGTTTATTTACATAAAAGAAAATAATAATAAAAACATAAATTAACAATGATCAATGATAATAATAGAACAAAATAAACTAAGCCATTGATAACTAATCATAATGTAAGAAAAAATAACAAACAAAAGTAAAATTATACATGGAAATGTTTACTGATGTGATCCAAATGTCATAAAATGTAGTATGTATGCATAAAATAACATGCTTCAACGAATATTGCAAACATGATGTTCATGCGGAATCAACCAACACAATTACAGAAATAAACAGAAAGTAACTGATGTCTAATGTCTGATGTCAAATTGATATTGTTAAATGTGTCCTATAACTAATCAAAATGTATGGAAGATGGATGAAAATGCATATAAATAATTACTAAACAATATTATCTACCTACTTGTATATAAAAAATTGAACCAATAATCAACCCCCGGAGAGGCAAGCAATTTTGAGGCATTCATGTAAACAAAATGAAAGTGAGAGGGACAATCGACTTCCTACCTCTGTTGTGTCCTCATCCATTGTCAGTGTCTTGCGCACCTCAGGTTTGATCTGTGTCCTCTCTCCATTCCTGGTTGCCACATTGGCCACTTCCTCGTACAGATGCGACTGGGCGTAGATCTCAGACTCAGGGTCGGCAGACCTGCTGCATTCCTCATCACCCGTGAGAACACCCGAGTCATGGGACGTGTTCCTGCCAAGTTTGGAGGACCGTGATGGAAACCTCTCCTTGTAGATGGCTTTGCTGTGACGGCTGAGGGTCAGCGGGATGCGCTTCATCGTCCGGTGTCCAGCCCCGTGGTTTGAGCGGCCGGGGAGGCTCCCGTGGATGACTCGCGTGTTGCTTGACTTGGACACCTGCGCATACGTGGGGTTGAGCATGATGGCGTCTGTATCCAGGCCAAAGCTGCGGATGATGCTCCTGCGGACGTCAGCACTGGAGCGGTAGTACCACGTCCTGCGTGGCTTTGCAGGCTTATTATCTGCCTCCTCCTGCTCCTTCATTAGCTGTCTGTCTCCACTCGGGATACAATGGATGCTCTTTGACATAACATTACGCACCCTGAGCTCTCCAGGGTTGCAGAGGTCTTCCATGGAACCCATAGATTTGGTTTCCTGCTTGTTCTCCTGCACAGCATCCTCACTGCCTTCCGTGAAGGCTGCGCTCGTGGAGCTAACAGGACTACTATTGTACACATTGCGGTCAATGTCCTCATCATCCGTGCACACATTGTCATAAACTGGGTCATCACTGATGTTGTTCTGACCCGTGCTGGAGTCACTGGCATACTCCAGGTCCACTGATTGTCCATCCTCTGCAGCGGGTGCAGGATAACCAAAGGAAACATTGTTCACATCACTGCTATCCTGGTACCCTAAACCCTCGTCAGAGTCCAGGGAATCACTGCGGAAGTTCACATTTTCTATCCTGATGTCCTCACCAAAGACGCTGCCCTGGCGCTTCTCAGTATTTGTCTTTTTCCTGCGCAGCAGATTCCTTGTCATGGAGTGGTGGTGGTTGCCATTCATTGATTTCTTGAAAGACCTCGTCTGAATGGTCTCTGATGTCTCACTAGGTGTTTCCTTCTTTTCCGAATCAACTTTCTCATTGTCATTGGTGTGTTCATCAGCATTGCTGATGTCCGACTCGCTTGTTTCCATCTCACTACTATCTTTTGAATTATCCTGTTCTAATTTACTTTCATCACATTTGTTCGTTGTCACACTCAGATCAATTTCCGCAGTCGTTTCCAAGTGGTCTACAGGCTCTCCAAGATCATCACCAAGATCAGCATTCACTTGGGCATCATCACCATCTAAGAGCTTTTCAGTAACACTTTCATTACAATCCATGATTGTACTTTCTCTCTCTTTTTGAGTGACACTTTCATCCGTTTGTGCATTCATAAGTCCAGTCTTCACAAGAGCTTCTATAATGTCCAGTTCTGAATACTGCGAAAAGCGGCTTCTCTCACTTTCCTCTTCAATTTCATCCTCATTGTCCTCAATCACTGGAAGAGTTTCTACTACCTGTTTCTCAGATGCTTGCAGTATTCCTTCTTCTGCTTCTGCAGCGGTAGGACAAGGGTCCTGAGCACCAATTTCAATTTTCTCATATCCATCATCATTATCACCCATATCATCAAATAGAATTTGAAATGAAACATAGAAATCATCCTCCTCCATGCTGTCCACAAGATGCTCCACACTTCCACTGCGACTCTTCAAGAGTTCTTGCTCCGTCATAGGGATCTCATATCCATCCTTTTCTACGGGCTTTAGGATATCAAACACTTCATCATAGTCCTTATTCTTGTGTGCTGCATTTTCAGTGCCAGCTAACTCTTCAAGAACCGCCATTAATTCTTCCAACTCTGTGTAGTCATTTTCGTTGACATCAACTTTACCGCTTCGCTCGTCCACATTAATCTGTTCATACGCATTTTTGTCATCATCATCATCCTCATTCTCCCGAGGTGGTTTGGGAGGACTTCCATCTGCCCCCTGCTCCAAATTGATGACCTTCTCATATCCGTGATCATCCTCTGCCACCTTCTCTTCCTCCGTCTTCCACTCGTTGATCTTTATCAACGGAACTTTCCAGTTGCTCGATTCCAGGTCCGTCTCATCGTACGGAGCAGACTCCTTGGGACACTGGTACTCGGTGGTGGATTCATCAACCTGGCAGACAGCCTTTCTCATTTCGCTCTCCTCCACTTTCTCCAGGATCTGCTTGACTTGGTTGATGTCACCGACGCAGAAGGAGTGTCGCCTGACCACAACGGGAGCTACCTCGCTGGCCTCGATGTCAGTCACGCTGAGGACGTTGGAGAAGGTCACTCGACGTCTTCGCAGACATCCCTTGAGCTCTTCTGCTGCAAAGTCAATTTTCGCTGTCCTGGGGAGTGTTGCAAACTTTTGTGGAGTCTCATCAATACTGTACAGAAGAAAAAGAGAGAGGGAAGTATAATGTCTGTTAGATTGGGTCACAGCAAAAGTGCTTCATAATTCTTCATCATGTAGCAATAGATGAGTGAAGTCATCCATTACATCCATATAGTTTAGATCACAAAGCTCTCCTCCAAAGAATCCCCTGAACGTCAACAAGATAATGTATGCATCAGAAAAACAGCATCATACCACATAAAAGATATAAACTTTACAAATGTCGGGAATAATAACCAGTACCCCATTACCTACAGGAGCCTTGTGGGTCCTGTATTAACTCTTTGGAGTTGCAAGATGCAGCAGGGAACAAGTTAATACCAATATAAGCATGAGCAGTCATGTCAGAAAAAATGTACTCTACCTGCACAGGTGCTAAAAAGGTATGGCTATTGTCATTCAAAGCATGCATGTACTGCCCAAAAGGCAACAATGTCTAAAAACGTGCCTCTGCATAACTCTACTAAAAAGTGACATATGGCTTGCCCACTCATCATTACTCTTTTCCAACAATCTCCTTTCAAGCAATATGAACAGTTCATTATACAGCCTTAGGCATATAGCCTCAGCAGCATGGGAAACCACACCTATAGATGCAGGAAAAAAAATAATTGAGAAAGAAAGAGTTATGCTCTGTCCAATTAAAACATTAATCAGGTTACATTTCGGTCCCCTCATGGGATTTTACGCATCCTGCCTGTCAAACCTGTATGATGAGCCAGCTGTACATGTGTGGAATGTGTCTGATTTTACTGCATTTATACTAATTATATTACAAGTTTGTTGTGCCAGAGGTGATATTATCAAACCCAAGCATAGATATTAAAAGCATGCATTGTTTGAAATTAGCACAGGCCCACTTGCCTGGGGCCACCAAAAATGAGCCTTGTGCTACATTTTTAAAGCACACTTTTTAGTTGCCCCAACAGGGCAACCAACATTAACAGACCTTTTAATATGTATTCAATGTTTGGGGCCACTAAATTCTGATTTTTAAAAGCACAGCAAATTTCTGCAAGCAATAAGTTATATTAATAGAATTCAATAATAGATTAGTAACACTATACTAACAGGGAAATAAAGTGTCAACCTTACAAAGTTGGCATGTTTGATTTGCAGGTGCATGGGATTAAAGATGACACAAAACTGGTTTAGATCAAAGATGACACAAAACTGGTTTAGATTAAAGATGACACAAAACTTGCTTATATTAAAGATGACACGAAACTGGTTTAGATTAAAGATGACACAAAACTGGTTTAAAGAATTCAGTATTTTCCAGAGCAATATTTTGTGAGATTTTGAATCTTTCTAGCAGATTATAAGCTCAGAAGTAAAGGGGAGCCATGATGATCCTCATTATATACCTGAGCGGACAGCTTTTCTTCCCTTTTAATTACAGCTTTTCCTTAATCGATCCATATTCTCCCTGATTTTGAACTTCTCATTGATTTACTTTATTGTAAACCAGATTCCCAAACACAATGGGTTATTCAAAAGGGATATCATAAATTATGACATAATATTCAATTTTCCTCTCCAATTTCCAGACTTCAGGAGATACAGCAGGAAGATTGAGCTCGAAAGACTTGGGGACGCAAAATTATGAGATTTTTAATACCTTAGTGAAAGACATTTCTTCCCCCTAATATGATATTTCCCCTTTTCTTCTTAGATTTGAAACATTGTATTGAGTTAATATATGGTAAATGAGGTTCTCAGAGGCAGTGGATTAAAAGAACATAAAAATTACATCATAAGATTCCGTCTTCCCTTTCATTTCCCAGATTTCAGGGTTTGCAGGAACATAATTATCTATAAAGACTGGGGGATGCAAATTACGATGTCTCAATACCTGACTGAAAGACATTCCTTCCCCCTAATATAATATTTCCCTATTTAACCCCCTTTCTTCCTAGATTTTCGGCTTTTCAATGAGTTAATGATGAACTAGATTCTCATCTTACCTACTGATCCTCCCAATACCTGAGTGATTGACATTTCTTTCCTTTAATTCTAACATTTGCATACTTCACAGGAATAATGAAACTAGTTTCCATCAATTATCACTTTCCCCTTAATTTATTTTTGCAAAGTTGGAGGTTTATGCTCCCAACAAATGGTACATATCGATTCCAATCAATACCTCTGTGAATAACATATCTTTACCGTATGTTATGAACTATTTCCATAATTCAATGAAGAACCACAGTTGGTTTCATAATATTACTATTTCCTTTCATTTTATTTTAAAAAGTTGAAGGCTTATGTTCCAAACACGGGATACATATTGAGCCCTTTTCCTCTTCTTTTCTGTTCCTTTAAATAAAATTTCCATTAACAAAGGAATATCGAAACTAGTTTCATAACATCACTTTTCCCATATCTTTCTTTTTCAAAGTTGGAGGCTACCAATACGATTATGTTTTAAAGACAAGAAATGCATATTTATCTCTTAAAATTTATGTGTGAATGACATATCTTTCCTGTATTCAAGTGGATATATAAATTGTTTCTCATAATATCCCATTCCCATCTATTTTTTCCTTCGCATTTAGAAGCTTGCCAAAAGCTTTAGGTGTGAAAGATCTGAGCTTTTTAATACCTTAGTGAATCACATTTCTTTTCTTCAATTGTAATGATTCAAGGGGCTATTCTAATTTTCGAAATTGGGGACTTGCCAAGAGATTTAGGTGTGAAGACAGAGGGGCGCATTATGAGCTTCTTAACACCCGAGTGAATCACCATTCATGCCTTTTATAGCAAAATTGTCATAATCAAAATCATAATGTATAATAATCACGGTGGATTCAGGCCAATTATGATCTTCTTAAAGTGATCTGGCATTTACCTTTTTCTAACACGAACCAAAATCACCTGGAGCATTTACATTTCTCTTGTATCTTTTTGTTTGGCTTATGGTAACAAAATAATGAATGGGTTTTGATTTGTATTAACTTAATAAACTTTTAAATACCAGTGACTGAATGACAATACTTTTCCATAATTATAAGACACTGCCATAGTTCATAGAACAAAATTATTTAATAAAAATTCAAATGATTTCCTCTCTCTTTTCCTGAGTTGGAGGCTTGCCAAATTATTTTCTAGGGGGGGGGGGGGGGGGGGGGAGGGTTACACTTTGAGATAATCTTTATCTGAGTCAACTACATTTTCCCTTGATTTATGATATTTCTAGATGAGCTAGTTTGTCAATCAGCAACATAATAATTGGTTCTACTCTCCGATCTGAAGGCTAAATCTATATATAATCTGATGTAAGCTTGAGAATTAGATATAAAATTATCTCAAGTCAGATTAATCAGTCAGTGTTTTAGTGCTTACCATGAATTTTTAGGTTTTAACCCGTTCAGGACAGCACCCCCCCCCCCCCCCCCCCCCCCCAAAATACCTGGGCTGGGGTCTATGGAGAATGCATGTTATGGCAAAATCAAATCATCTTGAATGGGTTAAAGAATGGTTGATGTTAGTTTGATTAACCCGTTAAGAACCTGTCCTGAGAATACTGGGCAGGGGTCTGTATGGAGGAGAATATAGTACACATCCTGACGTTCAAACAGTCTTGATTGAGTTAATGAGTTCCCTGACTTACTAACACATTTAGGGAGATTTTTTTTTATATATACAAGGTTTTTAACAAGCAGTAAGTTGTTATAAGAGGAAGGAAATGGTATAATTTACCCCATATTTTGACTTCGCTGTAATAAAACAAAAATAATAATCATGTTAAAGCAATAGCCTGCAAGAATTCACTGAACGAATTTACATCCAGTTCCTATTGAATATCATATGTGCAAGTACAATAATAATTTTTAAAAAGGTACAACAGCTGTGAAACAAATATTATATAATAAAAATAACAATAACTAGAACACAAAAACCTGCCCAATTCATAGAAAGGTATTGATCACTAAAATCTCAGGGGAACTTGGTGACAAATAATTAGAGGCAGCTTGATTTTACGGTCATCGTTCTAGGCATACAGGTGCGATTGTATGAATTCCAGATTTCACAACCGACGCAGACACCCTTCACCCTTCCTCTCCTGACAAGTTCTCTTCCTCCGCTGACCTTAATTGCACTTGACCATTCTCTGACCAGTCACTTGACAATCGCTGACCACTATCTATGAGTAAGTACCAGGGTTTGACAAGTTCATTCCTACTCTACACCCTTCCTCTCCTGACAAGTTCTCTTCCTTCGTTGCACTTGACCGCTCTCTGACCATGCAGTCACTGGTCAATCATTGACCAGTGTGACTAGTATCTCTGAACAATCACTGACTTTAACTATCTAAATTATCTAGTAAGTACCAAGGCATAACAAGTTCATTCAGACACCCTCTACCCTCTTTCTTTGCTGACCTAAATTGCACTTGACCCATTCTATGGCCATACAGTCAATTGATACTAACTGACCACTGCATGACCAGTATCACTGGAAAATCACTGATCTTAACTATCTAAACTATCTCAGTACCAGGGCATGTCAAGTTCATTCAAACACCCTTAACCCTTTCCCTTTTGAAAAATTATTTTCCTCCGTTGACCTTAAATACATTTGACCATTCTCTGACCAGTCACTGGCCTGGGGAGTTGGTGCATTTGAGCGGTGCAGGTATTTGGCATGTACCTTTTACAGCTTATGCATATCAGCATTTAACAAATTTACAGTACCATTTCTTAATTTAATTTCTTAACTATTAACTTAATTTCTTCACTTAATTCTCATAACTTTAACAATGCTAATGAATTTGGGGCAATAAACATACTCTCAATATTTTGTTCAAACTGCTAGTTAGCTTTTATGGTATTTCAAAAACTTGGAGTCAACTGGTTAAAATAATCAAAAGATGGCTGTACAGCTCTGATTCATCAAAACTAACAGTGATGATCTCTATCTCGCATGAATCATACAGGCAATATTAAACAAAACAAAGCAATTTTGGCATTGAAGCTCAATTCCCCTGTCCACAGCTTCTTGGTCCATCACTGGTCATTTCAAATCACACCAACTGACAAGACCTGTTCTGTTCTTAATCCTCAAAATATGTCAGTCGGTCTAGTCTGTTGTTTATTTGTTTGTTTATATTTGGTTAAAACACAAACAATGTAGTGAAAAATGGGGTTGGCCAAATTTAGGAGATTTGCGTGAATGCTGCTGCGCTTCCTTGGGTTTGCACAGTTGTTCAGATTTTCACTCTTTACATGTTCATGCACATCTTGATCCCCTATGGTAGTTTCAAAGGAAATTTGGGATAACATAGTCGGTATCAAGTTTGGGGAGAGTTTTCTGCTGAAATTGAACCAACATCTCTAGAGATGTACTGTATATGGGCAATTCCGTATGAGAGAAGGCAAAAACACCACATCTCAAAGTTGAGCAATCTTCCCTAAATCAAACTGTTATCGATAGAGGAAAACTTGAATTTTAGGAAACTGAAAACCATTTGTGTATAGCTCTATTGGTTTTGCAAATATTTCTGCTTGAATTGAACAGAAATTTATGACCTTTTATTCATAAATCAGCTTCATTTCATGAAAATGAAGTGAATCTTTTAATTCAATGATTGTTTCTGCTCTTTTTCTCATATTTTCCATACAATGTAGCAACAATCACAAATTGTAAAGCATGGGCAGTAACTTCAGTGCATTTTTTTTTTGAGAAATTTTTGAAATCTATGCATATTTGATCGTAATTCCGTTACGATAAAACGTAATAAGTTTTTCTCAATATCTTATTACTTGTTCTTTAGTCATGTCATTGTGAATTCTCTTCCTTCACCACAGTCCTAAGAACTTCCAACATAATTTTCTGAAATAATGTCACTACTTTTTCCAAAATTGGCGTAACGATATTAGTAATTCCGTTACGTAACGGAATTACACGCACATGGTTTGTAAGGTATTGAATGATATTGCTGAAAATTTAAAAAAATTCTTGTTCTCAATGTAGAAATACCCTTTAAATAGCATGAACTGTAGCCATGTAGACAATACGTCATTATACAAGTACTGTACAATGTTACTTTATGTGACTCATTGTACCACATGCTTCATATTGCATCAATGGTGATTTAACTAAATTGATACACGATAGATAATTTCTCTAATCTCTCCATGAACATAATAGAGATGATAATGTTCTATCATTAAATTAGTTTCCAGCAAGAACCACTTGACTAAAATTATGAAGATGCAGCAGATTCATGTTTGTACTTAAGAAGGGAAAAACAAAAACAATACATTTTTTGTTTAAATATCCAGTGATTAGTATGACACTGGTGCTACATTTATTTTCTCACATTAATTTACATTCATGTATTTTAAGATATAACTCATACCTTCAACTTTCAAGGAGATTGAATATTAATAATTTTGTAATTGTATGTAGATTTGAATATCATTGATCAGTTAAAGGCTCATAACTTATCATTAATTATGTAAATTTGTATTAAACTGAAGCATATAAAATTAAACATAAATACAGAATAGGCTTCAAGATATTCAAAACTAAACATAGTACAGGCTAAGATACACATGTTTTATTCATTATCATAAAGTCAGAATACATTGAGTGTTCAGTGTGCTTCTGTATGCAGATCAAAGAAGAATGATGTACAAAGTATTTGCATTTTCAAATGGGAATTCCTAAAGGTGTCTTTAATTTTTGGCAATTCCATATTTATATTTTATATGCTAACTTTTTGTCTGAGGATCATACACGTTTATATCCGATATACATCTATACACGTATTTCATGGAATGGATGAAAACGCATTCCAAATTGATTTGAGAGTAAATTAAGATCAATTTAGGATGAATTTTTAAAAGAATAATTTTAGAATATAACAAGAGTTTATATAACAAATCGTGATTTTCTTGTAATTCTGTTACGCACACACATAACTTCAGGATTTGTTCTGGTCCTTATGTAAGAGCTTGTGATGAACAATGCATACACATTCTTTACTAATGACCATAAGCAGAAAAGCAGAAAAATGTAACCAAGAAATTGCATTTTCATGGGTGGATTTCACAGGCGTAATTCCGTTACAGTGACATTCGTTTGTCTTAAGGTGATTTCAGAGGTTAAAATAGATAATTTCTGGAAAAAAAGATGTACCAAATTCAAGTTTGTAACTTAAATGATAAGTTTTTATTACCAATGAAGAATTTTTTGTGGTAGCTTTTGCAGAAAATCATTACATAGTTAGTGTTGAATGAAAGACCCCTTTCCGTTATGATTGTATTTTGGTCTCTGGACGCTACAGTGTTATAGATTTGTAACAATCTTGGGTTCTGTTGTACCTCTAGTCTAGTACCCCTGCCAGTTATTAAAGTTTTAAAAACTGTGAAAGTGAAAGGAATTTTAAATATGATTAAGAAAACAGAGCTAAAAATCACTTATTTGTCATTCTGTAACAGTGGAATTACCCATTCACAATGCATTTCCATTCACACAGATTTCCAATATTCAGGAATTTTACGAGGCTTTATAGCATTGAAAGTTGAATGATTTGACCTGTTTGTGATTTGTAATTGTTTAAATGTTGCTTGATATTGATTATGTGCAGTTATTTAGCATTTCACATAATGTAGTACATTTTTTTCCACAAGTAGCCATTTTTCTTGAAGTAAAGGAAAAATTCTAAAATGTTGCTTTTTTTTTTCTTCAAATATGGTTATTATTGTCAAATTATTGATTTTTGAAAAGTATTGAAGCTAAAATGTGAATTCTTTGTTGTTCATGTACCGATTTGTGGAAAATTGATTTCACTGCTTAAGTTGTGTAATTCCGTTACACACATTAGTGGACATAGTTCCTAGGATTTTTCTTTCATTAAATTGATGCAATCCTTTTTAATTTCTTGCCTACTAATATGAAGCTGAAAATAAACCGAAATAAAGCTGGATTCTAGCAATATTTTTTTCAAATTTCACTCTTATTTGTATTTTGGCCATATTTTCATTTATTTTACACATAACAAGTTCAAAAATTGCTTTACAGATATGTCAAATTATGGTTTATATTCAAGTGCTAGATAGCCTTGATGTTTGCATTAGCATGTAAGAAAAGTTGAGTGCAAAATAATTGAGTTTTCCTTGTAACTTTCAGAGATGTAATTCCGTTACAAATTTGTGTAATTCCGTTACAGTGGTCTTTTTTCAAAAAAGTGAATTTGTGAACTTATCATTGTGTTGTTTATGCATGTACTTGTTCCAAAATGAAGTTGACATTATCAAGATAGAAAAAATACATAAAATCAGTTTCAAAGTGTCTTATATTTCAGAGAAACTCAACGCAAACTTGTAGCAAATAAAAAACTGCATTCTCCGGTAATTCCGTTACGGTCACACATATTGGTCTAGTGTGCAACAACACATGGAAGATATAAAACCATTTCCCTATCATGTTGTAGCCTGGTTACCCGTGCAACTTATATAAGTATCAAAATTTACTTAAGTCATGAGAATATTGCGCAGGGAATGAAATAATGAGCAAAAAACGTCTCTGAATGTAATTCCGTTATGGTGGAATTGCCCACATACCTTGGGCTTAAAATGCCATGAATCATCTTAAACAAGTTTGGGGGAATAAAAATAGCCTTCTTGTTAGCCGTCTTCTTCTGACTAGCCTAAACATTGAAGGGGTCAAAGGGACAATCCACCAACTAGGGTCCTCTGTAGCTCAGCTGGTTAAAAACTCAATCTGTAGCTCAGTTGGTAAGATTGCTGGTCTAGTATGGTACTACTTACAGCAATGTGCCAGGTTTTATAGCTTCTGACCAGCGTGGTCATTGAAGGGGTACCCAGGATGAGCCACCAACTAGGGTCCTCTGTAGCTCAGTTGGTTAATGCACCGGTCTAGTAATCCCAAAGACCCAGATTCAAGTCCTGCCTGAGCCTAATTCTCTACTTTTTTCATTTATTAGTAACAAGTAAATGTACATTCTTACTCATATAGCCATGTACTTGATCCATTGAATAATAATCACATACATAGTGATTAAAGGGACATTTTCCCCAACGTATAATCACCTTTGATACGACCAACATTGGCCTTTTGAGCAAGGGATGAGCATCATTCAAAGTCACTCGCTGTACGGGATAATCCCATTCATCGCGAACACCATGGAGGCTGCCATTGGCGTTTATGAAACTCGGATCGCTCTATGATGTGATGTCAAACCCGAACTACTCTTTTTGTTGGCTCACGTTTGGCCTTGTGTTTGTGCACAAACCCCGCGAGCTGCGAGAGCTAACAAAAAGAGGCGGAGCTTGCTTGTTCGGGTTTGACGTAGCATTTCGGCGCGAACAATTAAAAATCCGGGTTTAAAAAAATATAATGGCAACCTCCACGCTATACGCGATGAATGGGATTAGCTTATACAGCGATTGACTTTGAATGATGCCCCTCCTTTGTTCAGAGGGCAAACATTGGACATATTTGCATGAAAATATGTTTTAATGTGTAGAGAAATTAATCAACGGTAAATAGATGATGGGGAAACTTTCCCTTTAATATGTATAGCGCCAAGCCGCTTAAACTTTCATTCTCTGAAATGGGGCGACTTGCTGTAAAAGAAGTGTAAATTACCACCAGGTGGTCTATCATCCATTCTGTCATCGCTAGTGAACAAGCCTGCAATTATGAGAGATTTCTTTTTGGCACGGAAGACTTAGAGCCATTCGTGCATCAGTTCCCGTCCCTCTTCTTGTACTAAGCCGTACATTTGGTTATGAATAGATGAGATATTTTTGGTTCAAGTTATTTATTAACCTGTTTAGGACCATGGTCCCCAAAATACTGAGGATTTCTTCTACGAATTGAGAAAGATTGTAATACCTAAATCAAATAGGCTATGCTATATGCATTTATAATTAATTTTAATTAATAAAATAGTCATGTAGTTCGGGCAACTCTTCTTCATAGTATTTAATAAATTATTTCATAATATATCACTATATGATATGCTATGCATTTATAAGTAATAACCACCAAATTCTGTGTATCTATAGACAACGCACTCTCTTTTTAATTGATTGTTATTGATCCTAGTTTATTACAAGTATAGGGACATTTGCTCCAAATTGATTGCAGCATTGGATATTATGAAGGAATTATTCTACACTATGAAGAAGAGCAGCACAAACTGCATAACCACATAAGATTCATGACCAACTTCAGCGGCCAAAAGTTGAAGGCTAAGACCGATAATATCGTAGGCCAGCCACAGCATTTGATCCTTATCTCAGGTCCTTTGTGAGATTGAGAGAGATAAAAGGCTGTCAGGAGATGCTTCGTGATATTGAATTACAGTCATCAACTTTGGTAAACTTTTGGCCTTTACAAGACCAAGGTTTGTCCGCCAATATGATGAGGGACCATGAGTTGTGTCTGAAACATTACTGAACATGATTTGACTTTGGTTAAAACGTATATTTCTAAAGAACCTAACCCACAATATCTCTGGTCCTTTGAGAGATTGAAAGAGAAGGTAGGGAGGGTGCCCGGAGATGCTTCGTGATATTAAATTACAGTTACAAACTTTGGTAAACCTTTGGCCTATACAAGGCTAAGGTTTGTCCGTCAATATACCAAGGGAATGTGAATTGTGTCTGAAACATTTCTGTAGATGATTTGACTTTGGTAAAAACATTTATATCCATAGAACCTAACCCACAATATCCCCGGATGCTTTGTGATATTTAATTACAGTCAACAACTTTGGTAAACTTTTGGCCTATACAAGACCAAGGTTTGTTCGTCAACATACTGAGGAACCATGATTTATGTCTGAAACATTCCTGTAAATGATGTGACTTTGATCAAATACATATTTCCATGGAATCTACCCAGCAATATCTCTATTCTCTTATTATTTGGTCTTTTGTGAGATCGAAGGAGTTAAGGGTGCAAGGAGATGCTTCGTGATATGAATTACAGTCAACAACTTTGGTAAACTTTTGGCCTATACAAGACTACAGTTTGTCCACCAATATTGCGGGACAATGAATTGCATAGAACCTATCCCCAATATCTATGGTCCTTTGTGAGATCAAGAAGGTATTAGAGGTACATCTCCTTGGTCAGATTGAAAGAGATTAGGGTGTCAGGAGATTCTTCAGGATATTGCATTGCAGTCAACAACTTTGATAAACCTGTGGCCTATACAAGACTACAGTTTGTCCACCAATTTTGTGGGACCATGAATTGCATAGAACCTACCCCCAATATCTCTGGTCCTTTGTAAGATCAAGAAGGTATTACAGGTACAATGTACCTCCTTGGTCAGATTGAAAGAGATTAGGGTGTCAGGAGATGTTTCATATGGTATTGAATTACAGTCAACAACTTCAGTAAACTTGAAGGCTTGGGGGCGCATGAGTTTTATTGCCTACAAGGCTAAGGTATGTATGTCTGTCAATACCGAGGGACCATGAATAGTGTCTGAAACATTTCTCTAGATCATTTACAGGTTATATTGTCATAGAACCTATCACAATGGCCCCGTTGCAGAAAGAGATACAATCGATTGTAATTAAGTCAGAAAATGTGCGCGTTTCAACCAATCAGATTGAGCATTTAGAACACATGATCTGACTTACAATCGATTGCATCTTTTTCTGCAACGGGGCCATGATCTCCTGTTGTAGAGGGTACATGCTATACAGTCAAACCTGTCATCTGTCATACGTGATAGTGACCACAAAAAGTGATCCCCCGCAGAGAAAAACAATCATAATGGAACTTGTCTGTAGAGATCACCTGTCTCTAATGACCACCATTTGTATTTCCTTTGGTGGTCACTATACACAGGTTTGAACGTAGTACACAAATGTATTTATAATATATGATACGTGTGGCCTTCATATAACATTGAGGAACGCCAGAGGAGCTAAGTTAGCTTGTTCCCTAATAGATTTTGCAATCCCCATACAGCTAAATGCAGGACCCACTTGGTTCCCATAGGCAATGGGTTAATACAAGTTTAACAGTTCTGTATACAGCCTTGAGGGCACGCATTACTGATATACATGTATATATGCTACGTGCGGGCCTACGTATAGCGCTGAGGAGCAGAGGAAGACCGGCACGGGTGATTCATAGTCTGTATTGGATTAACAAGTTCCCACCAATCCCCTCCACCAACATTGCAGCACTCATTCATACATGTGACCTGCTCTGTCAATATTAGGCACTTGTCGGCAAAAATCAAAAATTTACTAGACTACAAGAACCTATCGTTAGCTTTCATTTGATACAAAAATCCTGGAAGAATTACAGTAATTGGTGGAATTATCATCAGTTCAGTTTAAGCCGACGTGAGAAAATTAATACTTTTCAATGAAAAATCCAATTTCTCCAAAACATGAATTGTCGACAAAAGCCTAATTTTGCAGGAGCCGGTCACGTGTCCATCTACAGGCAGACATGGTCACAACAGACCTTGTTACAAGTCCTGGAGGCAAGATGATAATCACCAAAGACATGGGGGCACAGAGATTTCAGAATCTGTGCCCTTAAGGGTGGCTAAAATTACTATTCTCTCTTCTTCCAGTCTCTTGTTAAGTTGTTAACGCGCCAGTGACGATTTGAATTTGGTATAACACACATTTTCCATTGACCCTAGCCTAATCAATATACAAGACTCGGTCCTGAAAGGGTTAAAGATTTTGTTCCTACTCATTTGTCCTAGACATGTCCAAGTAAATAAGTGGCAACAAAAGTGACAGAGGTAACAGCAAGATCAGAGGACAAGGCCAGAAGATTTGACAATGATTGACATTTCCTCTGTGACATCGTTGACAATCATTACCACCGAGAATTCAAAAGTGATTTGAAGGTTCTTGCATTAACATATTGCCTAGGGGAACCCGGTGGACCCTGTATTAACTCTATGAGGTTTGGAAATATTTAGTAGGGAACAGGTTTACAAAAATCATGCACTGATTATTCAACACTATGGAACTAAACAATGTGTGAGGTCCTGTAAAAATAGAATGATTGATGCAACAATTGTTAATTATGCAAACTGGTAACCCCATTATTTTTGTTCATAATTGTTTTAGTAGTAATCAGCAGTCATGCTACCCTTGAACTAAAAATAATTCATAAACCGCGGACCTCATGATCTCATAGTTACCAGATAAATTAACAGAGAGTCAAGATAGGGCCTATATTTTGTATCCTAGCAGAATCTTCTTCAGAGGCTAAGTGATGATAAATACTAAATTCACAATTCAAATATGGAATATATCAAAAAGTAGTCAAACCTGCTACAGAATCTATCAGTATCAGGACCAGTAATACTGTTTCCCAGACAGTAGTTTTAACGCAAGTGAACCTGTCTTTGAAGACCAGTTTTTGTATCCCCTGGCTAATCTTTAAAGATAGTCTGGAATGCATTATTTGAAGTACCAAGTGTTGATCTGAAACCTGGGTATAATGACCACCTATCTAAATTTGGACAAAACGAAATTAGTGGCCACTGTAGACAGGTGTGACTCCTATAGACAGTTTCTAAAAAAAAAAAAATTCTGAGCAGGGGAACACTTTTGGTGGCCACTATAGGCAGGTTGGCTGCTATAGACAGGTGACCACTATGCAGAAAGAGTACACAACAAATAAACAAACCTTTTCGAAGAGTGGTATCCGAAGCAAGCGACTATCTTCTTTCCTTCCGTCTGGATCTGTTCGTTCTTCACGTTGTCGTCCATGATGACCTGAATGATGGGCACCGCTTCGGACTTGATGTAGTCCAACGTGTCGCTGGCTGATGACATCAGTCTCTCTAGATCATCTTCAGCAAAGTCTAGAGGATTTCAAAATATGAATACAATTAATAATGAACATCCTTAGACGCTAGCATTAAGAGTATCTTAAGTATCTTTAGTTCATAGGATTTGAAATATTCATTCATAACATTAGATCCATGATGACCTGAATGATGGGCACTGCTTCGGTCTTGATGTAGTCCTGTGTGTCACTAGCTGATTACATCAGTCTTTCTTGACCATCTTCAACAAAGTCTGGAGGATTGTAATAAATATTGATAAAAGTCATAATGAACATCTTTACAGGCTAGCATTAAAAGTATCTTAAGTATCTTTAGTTTACAGGATTTGAAGCATTCACTCTTTATCATCCATGATGACTTGAATGATGGGCACCGCTTTGGTCTTGATGTAGTCCAGTGCGTATTGTCTAGATAATCTTCAGTTAAGTCTGGAGGATTGTATAAATTGTTAACCCCTTGACTACGGGAGCTGAGAGGGTTGTGTGCAAAGTCTATGAGGATTTCAGAAACTCTAAGGGAACGGGTTAATACAAGTAATAATGAAGATCTTTAGAGGCAGTGTAGGATTCGAAAAGTTCATTCTTCATTTTTATTCATCCATCATGACATCCTGATGCTACCAATCATATAGGCAATTCTCTGGATGCATCCGGATGCATAATGTGCTCAAAGTTTGGGTAGTATGAAAGGCATATAACAATATGTAGTCTTGATGTAGTCAAATAAATCACTGGCTGATGAATTCATGCAGTCAACCAAGATCTTCCGTTGCATAGTGTGGAGTGGCCCGATCATTGAGTGGGTTAATTACATTTTTGGATTTACAGCTCTAGGTAAATACAAATATATTGGCAAACATTTGTAAACCCCTCAAAAAAAGTTTGGAAACTCAAGTTTCATCGATCATATCTCTCGTATTTTTTAATAAGAATACTCGAAATCGGTGTCACAATAAAGCCTCATTATATACCTTTCAAACGATGCATTATGTGTAGTGATTATGCAATTGGGGCGATTGCAGTAGCCTAGAGAATAGGGGGAGGCAGGAAGTGAAATCTCGCAAAATGGCCCCAATGCATTCAATTTACGAGTGCAAGACTGTGTTGACCAGTTTTCTAAAGGTTAACATTATATTGAATGCTGCCACCCTTTCCATTCATCAAAATTGTTGAATTTGATACCATTTTAATGGAAATTATCTCTTCCTTACGATGGCATATTAATCGTAAGGATTATGTAAATGGGGTGTGTGCAGCGAACCGGAATATGGAGATGGGTCGAGTGTGAAATCAGACAAAAAGATATGGAGTTGACAAAAAATCAGAGCGTTGCATTTTTTTCGAGCTTTTGGGAGGATTTTTTAGCATTTCAAATAAAATATTCATGATTTAAATTGATATCAACAGAAAGCCCAACAACTCTTCTGTATGAAAATGTGACATTTATAATGATTTTTGTAAAGGGCGGCTGCAGGTAGATGAATGTGGGGGAGCCTCAAAAGTGACCCATTTCAAAACGCTCTGATTTGGTGTCGGTATCTGTATACCATTGTGTAGAGGATGTAATGCGACTTGAATGAGTTGGCCATGAATGAGAGGAATTCAATCATGAATAGTGCCTTGAAATCAGAGCGTTTCAAAATGGGTCACTTTTGAGGCTCCCTTCCATTCATCTCCCTGCAGCCGCCCTTTACAAAAATCATTATAAATTTCACATTTTCATACAGAAGAGTTGTTGGGCTTTCCGTTGATATCATATTTGATCATGAATATTTTATTTGAAATGCTAAAAAATCCTCCCAAAAGCTCGAAAAAAATGCAACTCTCTGATTTTTTGTCAACTCCATATCTTTTTGTCTGATTTCACACTCGACCCATCTCCATATTCCGGTTCGCTGCACACACACCATTTGCATAAACCTTACGATTAATATGCCATCGTAATGAAGAGATAATTTCCATTAAAATGGTATCCAATTCAACAATTTTGATGAATGGAAAGGGTGGCAGTATTCAATAGAATGTTAACCTTTAGAAAACTGATCAACACAGTCATGCACTCGTAAATTGAATGCATTGGGGCCATTTTGCGAGATTTTACTTCCTGCCTCCCCCTATTCTCTGGGCTACTGCAATCGCCCCAATTGCATAATCACTACACATAATGCACCGTGTGAAAGGTATATAATGAGGCTTTATTGTGACACCGATTTCGAGTATTCTTATTAAAAAATACGAGAGATATGATCGATCAAACTTGAGTTTCCGAACTTTTTTTGAGGGGTTTAGATGAAACTCTTTTTTAAAATTCTGTAACTATTTTGATAGAAACAGAGAGGCTCTTGTGTTTATGCAGGATCACAATGCATTTTGATTTCTGAGAATTTCAGTGACCTGAGACAGTGCACTTTGTCTTTAAAAGAATGCCAACTCACATTACTCAAGAAATTCTAAACATTTTGACGATTCCGTAGATCTGATCGTAGGATAACATGTCTACAATATTTATAAAGAAGATGCCAAAATAAGGATACAAAATTGGAAATATCGACAACATATATAATCTTGTCAATTTCAATTTTATTTTGATATGATAAAATGCAGTTTACAAATTTGCATTGAACAGCTTGGGTGGTTAACTTTTGCCCAGTAATGCAGCAGGAATCCACAATGGGTTGTCACGGTAACCAAAACTGAAATTTGGAGGGTCAGTTTAGAGATGGTGCGAGATATGGACCATCGATTGACAACCTGTCATGGCTAGTTTGTTGTGAATGATGGGCGCGTACATCCGTAGCGCATCAGCAGCGCAAGGTTTGTACGAAAATACTCCCCAAGGGCTGCTGGAGTATCATTTCAAGCTGCAGAAGAATGCAAATATTAATGATTTGAATTTGTCATGGGACTGACCCGAAGAAATTTTGCATAATACATGCCAAAATACATATCTTTTTGATCAATCGAACATCAAATTTGATATCAAATCCAAATGCTAAGATGAATCAAAGCATTTAAACTACATACATTATTAACAGTGACAACTTGTTTCACTTTTTAGTAAACTTTAGGTGAAATTGTTTAAAGACATAGATGAGAAATAATGAGAAAATGAACTTGATGACAGCTGTTTCTTGTTTTATTTCTTGTAACCTTATATTATCGTGACCTATATCCGGTTGATT
This sequence comes from Echinarachnius parma, assembly GCA_037951105.1. NCBI lineage: Eukaryota > Metazoa > Echinodermata > Echinoidea > Clypeasteroida > Echinarachniidae > Echinarachnius > Echinarachnius parma. The sequence goes on along the minus strand of JBAMJV010001256.1, from coordinate 176,576 downwards.
TTTATTAAATAGAAACATGCATGCATGAGCATGTACAGCTAGTACATACATGTACAACCCCTCAGGGCAATGAACCACTTAGCGCAGTCATTATTAAACTAAATTTTCTAGATCACAAAGAGGTTGCGGGTGGGTAAGAAAGATCCTTATTAAATGTCATGTATATAAAAAAATACATGTACCTCCTGTATGTTTGTTAATTCGGTTGTTCAGTCAGACTGTCAGACTGTAAGAACAAATGCCAATGGCATTGCACCATAATCATGTAGGATCATATTTTACCCCTAAACTGAACAAATGTCCTAGATCAAAAAAGAGGGGGTGAAGTGGCTGAAGCAGCAAAGTTGCAAACAAAACATATAAAGACATATTTAAGTATACGTTGTTGTCGTTGAGGACATTAAATCATTAAATAGGTTTACTAGCTGTTTAACTCGTCCCCATCAAGATTTTGAAATCTCCAGACTTTATGCATAGCCCACGAGGTTCCTGTTTAAAATAGCAAGGGGGTTATTAAGGCAAATCAACCAAATGTTCTTGATCAAGGAGGGTAGGGGTGGGGGGGGGGGGGGGGGTTAAAGTGATTGCTAGAAGCAAGAATAATCTTACTTTTTTTGCCAAGTCACGTACGATCAGTATGATCCCACTATTCCCCTATGGAAGAACTATTAGAATTTCACCCCAAGCAGATGTCAGATATATATCCAAAGACAAGGGCACAAGAGTATTTATGTACATGTACAGATAGGTATCAGAGGCAAGTCTAGGTTGCTGAAATCGCCACAAACAAATTAATAAATTTGGCATATTGAATTAATTCCGATCGATCATTATCTACATGTAGTTCTGAGACAAATTGGCTTCAAATTTGTCATGACCTAATTTCTTGTTGTAATAAAACTTCTCATCAGAGTCTTGATATAATGATCTAGAGACAGATATGGTGCAATTAACCCCTATAGGACTGGGTCCTAGATCTACTCGTAGATATCAAGGGCTGCATGGGCTCAATGGGGAAACGTGTGTTAATACCAGATGTAAACACCTTAGACTTCTAGCTTGCCAGGGATAAAGGTGGCTAAATAGGAAAAATGGGAATTTTATATATTGTGTGGTGCAAATTCGCCACATTGGCACCCAAGGTGTTAAAGGGTCAAAGTGTGATGTCTTGTCTGGTGTGCCGTCTCTGCTTCAGATTTCAAAAGACTGTTCAACGGTGAAATGTCAAGGAACAGCAAACTATACCAAGAAAGGGATCATTGATCATTTTGCAAACTCATCAGACATGTGTAAAACATGAAGTATGCCTTTGTCCTTGCAAGAAAAGATAAGCTTTAGGGCAGAATGATAGACTAAAATACTTAAAGGGACTTAGTAACATTGTCCAAATCCTCAAAATAAAATTTTAATTCTAGCGGTTCCATCATACCTTGTTGTATTCGTATTAACAATAAAATCATGGGACCGGTTTCGGTTTTTCAAATTTCCCTTTCGTTACAAAGATATGTACGATTGAAGTATTCAGATAAGAAAAACTCGCCCGGAGTTTTTCTTACCGTGTACAAAGTGAGTGCAGTGAGTTAGTGAATATCACTTTGCATTTTCGCTCATTACTTGGCCATGCAATGTCCATTTGACTTGAAATTTTCACACAATACCCTGTGGACATATCAGATAACAACAATATACATTGCATCAACCCTTCATCACTTTTTGCACATGTCAACAAAGTTACTAGATCCCTTTAATATATCAATACAAAAATGACAAATGTATACACCCTGGTTTTAAACATTCAAGAACTGAAATTTGAAGTAAGATATGGCACGAGTATAAATGCAGTTCAATACTTTCTCTGAAAGTTACTATAGCGCTGTCTGTGAAGAAATTTCTGTTATCAAAATCAAATCCAAACATCTTATCAACTCATTGTAGGATCAAAGAAAAATGCCAGCAGTGAACCATTCAAATCTTCAATTATATCATTTCTCAATAACCCTTCTAGAAAATGTGTCCCAAGCTACCACTCCCTCATTATGTATTCCTTATTTTCTCTCCTCCCCCCCCCCCCCCCCCTCCATCCCTCTCTACGAGACTCTCCCTCAATTTCTTTCTCTTAATATACAATCAATGCCATGTTTTTGTCTTTAATAAATGCTTATTTCAATGTTTGTTATTGTCACTTTGGCTGATCTCGCCGATCAAGGCCAAGCATGAAATTAACAGGTTCCTCCGCAGCGTAAGATCCAGCCTCTCAGCACCGCCAGAAATTCTAGCTTCCTTCGAGTTCCAAGATGGTTTCCTTCCATCATATTTCATAAAGATGAACATTTTCATATGATAGCTTTGACGTGCATGCATGCTCAAAATAAATTTCCTCGCTTGTGACTGTCTCACATGGGATAAAGACTGTAAAACGTGGGAATGCTACACCGCGGATCGCCATTTTGAACTAGGCACTGCATAACACTGAGGCTCAGTGACTGAGCCTCAGTGACTGAGCCAGTGTGTTTTATGCATGCATGTGCAAGGCGTTTGCAGGACACCGCTCAATGGATTTAAGAATCCAAACTACCTTTAAATTGTGTGGCAAGCTTTCTGATACAAATCCAGATGGCCTACAGTTTTGATTGTTTTCATCACAATCATTTCTGAATTTTGGTTAAGAAACACAAACAAAACATATAATGTAAAAACATTCCATTTTGATCTAGTAATTAAGACAGGTTTTTATTGCTTTTATATTTTACCGTTATTTAGCAATAAATATGTTTTTATGTATTTTTCTTTCAAATTTTTAAAATATGTGTTCTCTAGAAACCTTTCACCCTCAGTACACATATACATGTATATGCAAATATTTGTATACAATTTTTAAAACCAAAGTCGTGAAAGAATGTAAGCATCAAAGAACTAGAAATTGCGCGCTCGGCGGGTCGCGCAGCCGAGCACATGTATCCCCCGAACCAATTGCATTGCACTTTTGTGGGTTGTAATATTGTGAACTGAACAAGTTTGGTGGTGTACGTTGTTCTACTAGGCTGGCAGTAGCCTTTGGGCAAGGCCTCGCGCGCTGTTTGTCCTCCGAGCAGGGTCTGATTAATAGACAAGGCGATGTGCGCTTACAGCAGTGATCGCTGGACTGAGCCGCGTCAGCGGCGAGGCCTTTGCTAACTTGCGGAGCTCATTAATATTGGCATATGTAACAGGCTCTTACATTATGCAGCAGTTAAAAACAATTGCAGCCAATCGTCATTGTTTAGGGTTTTGAACAAGGTGTTATACTTGGATTTGTTTATCAATTATAGGGGGATCAGTATTCAAGTGTACTAGAGTCTCTAGAGAATCATATATCTCATTCAGTTTAAAAAACATTATTTTAATGTCAAGTAAGTTTTCAAATGACTCAAGTATTAATTAATTTGCTGTTTGATAATGGATTTATTGAAAATATTACTTCATTTTTTTCTCATTCTAACAATCTATACCTATGCAAAGTAGATCCCCTGATCTTTCTTTTCATCCCTCAGCTGAGATATTTGCAATAATTGTGCATGGCCCTGGTACTTTTTAGACATGTATTTCTGGATTTGATGTCTGAACCTAAATCTCTTACACACAACGGCAACCATGAATCCGCCCCACACCAAAATCAATAGGCTTCATCCTCTTTCCTTAATACACCTTCATACCAAATAAGAAAATGATCGGACAAGAACTCGGACCTGTAGAGCGTTCACATGGTAATCTTAACTATTTCTTTATATCATGGTTATCATGGTTACCATGGCAACCAGGACTCCGCCCCACACCAAAATCTAAAGGCTTCATCCTCTTTCCTTAAGACACCTTCATACCAAATTAGAAAATGATCAGACAAGAACTCGGACCTGTAGAGCGTTCACAAGGTAATATTAACTATTTATTTATATCATGGTTACCATGGCAACCAGGACCGCGCCCCACACCAAAATCAATAGGCTTCATCCTCTTTCCTTAATACACCTTCATACCAAATTAGAAAATGATCGGACAAGAACTCGGACCTGTAGAGCGTTCACAAGGTAATCTAAACTATTTCTTTATATCATGGTTACCATGGCAACCAGGGCTCCGCCCCACACCAAAATCAATAGGCTTCATCCTCTTTCCTTAATACACCTTCATACCAAATAAGAAAATGATCGGACAAGAACTCGGACCTGTAGAGCGTTCACAAGGTAATCTTAACTATTTCTTTATATCATGGTTACCATGGCAACCAGGACTCCGCCCCACACCAAAATCAATAGGCTTCATCCTCTTTCCTTAATACACCTTCATACCAAATTAGAAAATGATCGGACAAGAACTCGGACCTGTAGAGCGTTCACAAGGTAATCTTAACTATTTCTTTATATCATGGTTACCATGGCAACCAGGACTCCGCCCCACACCAAAATCAATAGGCTTCATCCTCTTTCCTTAAGACACCTTCATACCAAATTAGAAAATGATCGGACAAGAACTCGGACCTGTAGAGCGTTCACAAGGTAATCTTAACTATTTCTTTATATCATGGTTACCATGGCAACCAGGACTCCGCCCCACACCAAAATCTAAAGGCTTCATCCTCTTTCCTTAAGACACCTTCATACCAAATTAGAAAATGATCAGACAAGAACTCGGACCTGTAGAGCGTTCACAAGGTAATATTAACTATTTATTTATATCATGGTTACCATGGCAACCAGGACCGCGCCCCACACCAAAATCAATAGGCTTCATCCTCATTCCTTAATACACCTTCATACCAAATTAGAAAATGATCGGACAAGAACTCGGACCTGTAGAGCGTTCACAAGGTAATCTTAACTATTTCTTTATATCATGGTTACCATGGCAACCAGGGCTCCGCCCCACACCAAAATCAATAGGCTTCATCCTCTTTCCTTAATACACCTTCATACCAAATTAGAAAATGATCGGACAAGAACTCGGACCTGTAGAGCGTTCACAAGGTAATCTTAACTATTTCTTTATATCATGGTTACCATGGCAACCAGGACTCCGCCCCACACCAAAATCAATAGGCTTCATCCTCTTTCCTTAATACACCTTCATACCAAATTAGAAAATGATCGGACAAGAACTCGGACCTGTAGAGCGTTCACAAGGTAATCTTAACTATTTCTTTATATCATGGTTACCATGGCAACCAGGACTCCGCCCCACACCAAAATCAATAGGCTTCATCCTCTTTCCTTAATACACCTTCATACCAAATAAAAAAATGATCGGACAAGAACTCGGACCTGTAGAGCGTTCACAAGGTAATCTTAACTATTTCTTTATATCATGGTTACCATGGCAACCAGGACTCCGCCCCACACCAAAATCAATAGGCTTCATCCTCTTTCCTTAATACACCTTCATACCAAATTAGAAAATGATCGGACAAGAACTCGGACCTGTAGAGCGTTCACAAGAAAATCTCTGCGGCGGACGCGGCGGACGCGGCGGACGCGGCGGCGGCGGCGGCGGCGGCGGCGCGACGAGGCCAAATCCATAGTATCCCCCGAAGTGGTTCGGGGGATACAATTAAATGTAGGAATCAAATTCTTCTGCAAGGTCAGTTTATTATGAGATAAGTGCATGGTACAGCTAGTACACATCCACAAAGAAAAGGAAGCAAATTTTTTTTATTGCAGTTTCATGATCGCTTTTTCCAAGTGCTACTGACTGAATGTTTAATCCTCATGAATTTGAAGGTCCTGTTAAAGCTGGTGATCCTCCCAAGATTTTAAGTCAAATCCCAATCTCCTGACTCTTCGGGACCAGACCATGTTCCCCAAATCACTCGGGCTGGAGTGTAAGGAGAACCCATGTAACACAAAATAAAACCATCTTTATGCCTATGTCACAAATGCTCAGGGCGCTGTACGATTTTTCTCCCTACGGCAGATTTTCTATGATTTTGGGAAATTGTGATATCGTACGATGTCTGTGGTATCTTAGAGTAGCAGTCACATATTTGCCGGGGCCCGTATGATGGCTTTTGGCTTTAAATAAAAACATAAACCGCACAGCTCCCGTAAACACAATCTTAGTGCCTGTATGGGTGCCTTACGGTGCTCATGCGGTGACTCCACGGTACCCGTACGATTTGAGTGGCCAAATATTCAGTCTCAAAATCGTACAATATTTTTTAAAAGGCTGTGGTGTCCATGCTGTGCCCGTGCGGTGCCCGTGCAATGCTCTCTTTGACGTGTCTACGGGCTTACTGCAAGTTAAACATTGTACGATGCATTTTTGTTAAAACTCCGCATTAAACAATTTGTTGACATCGTATAGCAAGGAAAAATGCAACGGCAACTGCACGATAGCCAAAGCACCCTTGCAGGCGCCACAATATTTCTGCAAGATTTCACCTAAAAGTGGCATCGTACGGGCGCCGTATCCCAAATCGGAGCATTTGTGACCTAAGCATAAATGGGTTAATTTAAACAGTTTAAAACAGTTTTACGTCTAGATGGATTCACATGTTCAATCTTTGGAGACCAAAACAACCCGCTGCATCAAGCAGGAAGTCAGGAGATGGGGATTTGACTTAAAATCTTGGAGGATCACGAGCTTACCTCCGACAGGACCTTCAAATTCATGAGGATTAATTATTCAGTCAGTAGCACTTGGAAAAAGCGATCGTGAAATGGCAAAGAAAAACATTGCTTTCTTTGCTTCGTGGATGTGTACTGTACCACCATTCTCATGATAGAAACACCTTGCAGAAGTATATTTGATTCAATCATTTATTCCTTTCATGACTTTCTTCCATGATCCTAGTATTTGCATATGTTTACCTATACCAGATTTTTAATGGACAAGACTAGATCTAGCATATAGCAAGCATGCCCAAGAGGACATACTGATCAATATCTGACTGACCATCATGCATAGTTTTTGCTGTAATGTATACCATGCACAGTAGTTTCTGCGACAAGTCAAAATCTACCTATCATGGGATAAATATGTTGTAAATGTTTGTATAACAACATTTACAAGGAACTCAAACAAACTTTGCTGCAATATTTTGATCTTAGTAAGCAAATAAAAAAAGCTATGACCTGAGGTACCGTCTGTGAAGAGGTTACATGGGAATCCGGGATCCCAGGTTCCCATAGTTAAGGAGCCGGTTAATCATGTGCACTGTCTTCCTGTATACCTAATCAAAATTGTTAATATTCAAACTTATACATGAATGCCACAATATCAACTTCCCATACACTGGTATGTGTGTTTTTTCCCCCAAATATTGGATAATGGCCCTTTATTATTTAGTGGAACCCACTCAGCATTGAGGCACAAAAATGTAATTGAATTAATATTACATGGAAGATAGCCTACAGCTTTACAAGGGTTAACAAGTTACTTCGCTCTGACAACCTGCCAAGTAAACAGACATACTGGCGCCAGGCGTCCTATATATTGTCAAGCAGCTATTATTGCACCGCCTCGTCAAGGAGATCTATAAACGCTACACAGACCCGTGAATCATACTCTCTTGGGAGGACGAAAAAAATGAGGCTGCGTGGTTTTGGTACGTCACGGGATAGCGCTGAGTCCACGGTTAACTTCCGCAACACGTCTTCCCCTTGTTGCGTATGTTAAAGGGCAACATCATACTGTCATTTGCCTCTGTGACCTCAAAGATATATCCCAAATGGGGAAAAAACAAAAAGTCTTGGGTTCTGTAACTAAGTAGTTTCCCAGGGAAGAAGTTTAAATACCACCTGTCAGTCATTCTTGGCAGCAAAGTCACAATATCCATAGCACCTAACAATCCTATTATCAATATGAACAGCGATATAGCAAATCACAATAGCAAATCTAGAAAATTTAAACAAAAGGCATGCACAGACCTTAAGGACCTATCAAAATCCATAAGTTCTGATATTTAATTGCATTGTTCTCAAATTGCAGATGCAAGCCAGATGCTATATTGATTATTGATATTGAATGGGGGTGCCCTTTAACCAAGGAGGTAAAACTTATACCTCCTTGCTTTAAACAACTCAGGACTGGTCCCTAATATACTCAGGCTAGAGTCTAAGGAGAATGCTTTTTATACCCAAATTCAGTTCATCTTGAATGGGTTAACCAGCTGCCTCCTTGTTATTTTCATTACCGTTAGTAAATATATTTTTATAAACAAATATACATTCCAGTGTTTATTCTAAGACATTTCAAATGAATGTAGTTCAAAAGAATTATGCAATATGTTTGGGGACAGATTTGGTATAAACATTGTTTTTAATATACATTTCAAAATTTAAATCCATACAACAACAATGCACTGTGTAACGGTAAGTTCAGATAAATCCTTGCGACATGACAATTTAATTCCTCTGAATCTAACCAAGATCCAAGCCAAAACAAAGTATTATAGCACTTGAAGCTAATAAAATTAAACAGAACTGCATAGGAATGAATATTCACATTCGTTAACTAAAAGATAGGGTCTTAAAACTTTTGAGAAAAAATTGTTTTACCCTGCTGATTTATATACGTTATGTAAACAAACCTTTTTTTCTTGCAATGCTGTACTAGCTAGGGGTCTAATGTGACTACATGTATAAGGATATGGACTACACTCATAAAAGTATGCATTCAAATTCTCTGAAATTTTAAACCGAAATCCAGACTTTGAATTCAAAGCTTGAGAGCGAACTCTGATTCGAGGGCTCAAAAGAGGAGGCGGGAAATGAGGGGAAATGGGCCAGGATATTGCCAGTGGGACGAGATCCTGGTCCTAATTACTGAGCGCCGCTGGAGCTATTTTCTGCATCGTGTGATGTAAGAAAGGACACTCTCTTTCATCTCCTTTCAATCTCTCTTCTTCTCTTCCCACACTCTTGAGTATTTTTGTCTGCATTACCCATCCAAGACATTATGTAAATATTATGGTTACAGGTTTTGCTTCTATTATCTGCTCACATGTATATTTTTGGTATGCTAGATTTGTTTGTGCATGTAAAGTTATTCCTTATATAAGTAATATACTTAATTTGATTGTAAACAAAACCAATTTGAAAAAAAAAAAGATTTTGCTATTTTGTGCATCTGATGAGTATCATTATCTGCCCACATATTTTTTGAATGCTAGATTTTTGTTTTGTTCTTGAAGAGTAATTCTTTATATAATGTACTTAATTAACCTAATTAAAAACATTGATTTTGCTATATTTTCTACATCTGGTGATCACCTTAGAAAGGATTCTTTCTTTCATCTGGACCCTTCACTCTCTCTCTTCTCACACACAAATGCACAAGGTGTATTTTTCTGCATTAACCGCTGAAGACGATTTGATTTCGCTATAATATTTTCTGTATCACAGCTACTATACATTTAAAACTCTACTGAGCTTTAAGAAGCCCCTATTAAACAAAACAAAAACAAATAAACAAATGAAAAATTTATGAAAAGGCTTGTACAAATACATTTTCACATAGACTGCAATGAACTTATTGTGCTTTTCTCAAATGAAATAGTTTCTTTAAATACTTTTCTTAAAGCTGCCTAAAACAAACAATAAAGGCATACATGAATTCGCATCTGCTTCACCTGGCAGTGGCATAGGATGAACCCAAGATAGAAATCATTAGTTGGCGCTAGACCAACAAAATATTACTCATGCAACCCACGTCATGTTTTTCCTTTCATTTTCAAAGTATATTAATAAAGGAAGAATATATACCTAGACCCCTGTGGAATGTCTGAAGACGGTTAATAGAGAAAAGGCTTCTCTTCAGTGATTTAGCTAAGAAGGGGGCAGGGGGAGAGGGGGAAATCACACCCTTAAAAAGAAAACTTACCCACTCACCGTTTGTCCCCCTCCCCCACACACCCCATATGGGTGAACAATGTAAAGAATAATTGTTATTATTATTATTTTGTTGTTGTTGGAGGGGGGGGGGGGCAAAGAATCCTGCTCATGGAAATTCTCCATGGTCCCCCCCCCCCCCCCCCTGCCCCCGTGTTTGCTCCCTAGCTGCCCCCTTTGTGGGTTGATCTGACTATGCCACTGTTTCTCCCCACACCTACAGAATTCCATGTCACATGGGAGGAACATAATGTAATGTAGAACAGAAACTAAGCCTGAACTGAAGGCTTGGTTTTCCTATAACCCATTCCATCAGGTATAGTTTTGTAGGAAAAATGCTCAGGCTAGGGTCTATGGAGAATGTATGTTTTATCGTCTTCAGTGGGTTAATCCGCTAAATCCTATGGGTACCTAGTATGTGTAGTAATTGAATGCAGCTTTTCATGTTGTTGCACTGTCATGGCCAATCGAAACTTGTGATCTTAACCAAAATGATCAATGACAACATCTTATAAAGGTCTACCAAAATAATAACTAATAATATGAATATAACAAATATAATAATGAACATAACTTTTAAAAAAATGTTATTATTTTCCTGCCATAAGCATTTTCAAGTAAGTTTCAGCAAATGAAGTTGAGCTTGCATATATGTGAAATCAGCCTTTTACATACATTAATTATAAATGATTCATGGCATTGTGTTGTGAACTTTATCTTTGGATGCGAGGGTGATATTGATTCATTTTCTGCAAATGACTTAAAGGGTACTACCACCCAAAAATAATATTCTTATTATAGAAAGGTACCATCTTTAGTATTCCATTCCTTCAACAAGTTCACAAAAATATGTTTTCAGAAAAGAAAAAAAAATTGGAAAACGCATCACCATTCTCAACCATGCGTTCATGCGGTCTGAATTGCGTAGACTATATGCGTGCAGAGCCAGAGCGCAACGGGGAAGAGCGAATGAATCATCCGGGAATCTATTGACGTACGCGTGAAAGCATTGGCGCACTCGCAAATGCTTGGCCCGTATGGAACCAGGAAATAGCAGTGGTTCCGTAAGTGGTGGAAATGAATTGCTTTGTTTATGATTTACACAACCCTTTGCAACATGTTGGGTATCTATTTGATATCACAAAACGGTACCAAAACATATAATAATGGGTTGTCCTTTGCCTGGTGGTCCCCTTTAAGACTATAATACCAATCCTATTATTGCTTGAATGATGTACTTTCAATGCATGTACATATATTTAAACAATCCCTTGTTCGAAGTCACAAATAGGAATTAAAATTACTGATTCATTTTAATAATTTACAAAAAACAAACAATATTTCAAAGGGAGAACAAAATAAATGTATTGGATTGTAAGGAATACAAGCAATGTCAAGCGCACACTTGACAGTTATATAAAATTGTTCCCAAGGACAGAAATACAAAGTCAAGTTTGTAATGATTAATCCTACAAAATTTGAGAAAATCACAAGGATCTCTCTATAGCCAACCAGTCTGTCTCAGAAGTATTCCCGAAGATCGATTCAAAATCATAAGGCATAAACAGCGTTGCGTACACAAAATAATAATATCATAACGGTTCCAAGGTGATTTTGATCTCTTCAACAGTGACTTTGCACCAATCTGCAGAGTCATTGACACAGCCCTGATCTTTTGTGCTGATCCTCTCCTGCTATATACCATTAATTCCTCTTCCTCTACATTTTCTGCTCCTTGTCTCAGACGCCAGTTTTATCCCCCTCTCTCACTTTTCTGAGAAACCGTTTTCCCATTGATGTGCGTTGGATTTTATACATAACATTCTCTAGTTAATATTATCATTATTTTCACTGCCAGCTCGATCAGTTTCTTCAACGTTACCATTTTTGAGATATTCATCATCGTCATTGGCGTTGTCACCACCATCATCATCATCATCGTCATCACCACCAGCATCAATAGTTTCATTGTCCACTTTGAGTATCATTACCATTGTAATAATCACTGTTATCTTCTTTATCATCATCATCATCATCTTGTAATTGTGATCTGCATATTTATTATCAGGATTTCATCATCTCATATATAGTGTTTTTGTGTTTATCGTCATGTAATAATTTGAGCAAATGACAGAATCAAGTGGAGGTTTAGGTTCTTGGATAAGGGATAGGGTTAGACGTTTTAGTTGATTTTAATAGTAGAGTAATCGTAACCAAAGCAAATATCATGGAACCCCTCAATGATCATCATCCTAATCACCACAATCGTTAAACACGGAATAGATTCAGCTGTGTCGCTGAGCGCTTGTTCCATATCATCCCTAGATTACAAGCTAATGCCCTCTGACTTAAGTCTGAAAAATCACGGTTTCTGCCTAAGATACGTGACATACAAGTGTCAAACACATCAAACAGAGAATGAAACAATTTTTAAAAGAGCTTAGATCTGATAGTGAGAAGAGTCAAAGCAGGTGAAATTTAAATCCAAATTTAGGTGTGGTGACATATAAATGTTCTCCTTCGGAAAGTTCAACTAAAACCACAACGCCTGCATGCATTTGGGTACCATAGTGAGATGAAATGTGTATATAGACTTACAGCAGATTAATCCATTCACGACCAGACCTGCAAGTATTTTGGGCTGCGGACTACAGATAGAGAATGCATGTTTCACCAAAATGGAATCTTCTATAAAAAACAGGCTGAAGTATTTAGTTCCTACTATAAAGGTCAGCAGGTCCTATTAAAGTCATACAGGACTTTCTCTTTAGTCACTGTCAATTATTTTGTTTGTTTATATGACTCACAACAAATTAGGCCTTGTTACTATGACAACTTAAAATGAAAAGAAAACAATTCTCGAAAATAGCTGAATTGTTATAAATATTACATGTAACTACTAGTATATTTCAAGCGTATTTGAAGTATATCACTGTATCTTGTGATTGGTGTATATATAATATCACTGTGCCAATTTTTATTGTGAGTTGAGGTTAATTTATCAAGATGCAACAACATTGCAAACGGTTCTACAAAGAATATCAGAGTATGAAATAAAGGAGAAATACTTCTCTCAATAAGCATGAACTATTTATCCTAAATAATTTAATAATTGATTATAGCAATTTAACATTTATTCTCCAAGACAACTACAGGTCAACATTAAGTTTGTACTTAATTGACACAGAGACCATAACAGTGAACATGCAGTTTATTTATTTTTAAAAGTAAATATATTACAGGGTCCCATAATAGTGTGAAGATGACAGTTCTGAATAAAAAACATGGCAAATCCTAACTTTATGGAGTCTGAAATATTCGGACAGCTGAACCTTGTTTTTGAGTCTGATTTTGCAGCCCATCCTGCCAAGATACATGTATCTGCCTGGATGTATCAATGCAAATCCAACTTCATGTGGGGGTACCCCATCATTTAATCTCTACATTTTAACCGTTTCCCTACTATATTCTCTAATCCAAATGGAGTTAATACATGACCTGCCAGGTCCATGGAGGCACTGGATAAATGTGCTAACAAATATGAAAACATTAACCCATTGACAAACAGATGTTGCAATTTCCATATGTTTTATACATGCCCCACCAGGTTCATGTAGGCAATGGATTAATATAGTCTAGATATTGGGGCAAATGTTTACCCATTCACTTATAGATGGAACCTGGTGTACACAAATCTAAATTCTATGGGAAATGCACAATCTTATAGGAAAGGGGTTAAAAGCCAAAGAGAGGTGGAAATTTGAATCTGTCGACCAGCTGTAAATTTACATCAATGACAAATCTGATTTAATTCCGCCGAATAAAACAGATTACTCGTACAGGACTAGTCATGGATATGTTCTAGGCTCGAGATCAGTGGAGAATACAATTCAATAAAGAAGGAAATTCAAGAGGCCAATTCCAATGGTATATTATAATATTAACCAGTTGGACGTGGATTAATTTCTCTGAAGCCACGCCAGACAACCACATCGGTCACTCCGATGGGAAGTGACAGTTACTTGTGTCAGGAGAAATCAAATTACTCCTCTTCGCGCTAAAATTAGCCACAAAAAAAATGAGTCATGGATAGAAAGTATCTTCGTAATGAAATTCATGTATGCAATACTTATGATGGTATCAACCAAGATTGGCCAAACTGGAGTACATTAAATGCTTTCAGCGTTATGCCAGTGATTGGATATCAATTTATTTGAATAAAATGTCACCATTTGGGGGAGCTAAGGATTGATACTATGGCTGAGTGTTATCTCCTTGATATACCTAGGCTTTCAAACATTGCAACAAATAGCCTACATGAACTTGGTGGTTCCTATAGTACGTCTATGGGGATTGCAAAATCTAGTATTAGGAACAGGTTAATATATGAAACAACATGAACCCATATTTCGTATGCAGTGTAATAGCTTTTTAGTGTACAGACCTGTTTTTATACTGCAGTTCTGTCAGAAAGTAACATAGCCAAGTACATATTTTTGCACATACTACACTATATGTAAATTTCTTCATTCTTAGGATAATTTTAAGAGGACTTGTTGTATTTATCAATGTATTCCCTATTTTATTGTTATTTTATTTTATTCATTATTCATTTATTATTATTATTTTTCATTATTATTATTATTATTTTTATTATTAATTTTTCATTTTATTTTTAATATTTATTTATTTATTTATGTTTTGAAAGGGGGGGGGGGGGGGGGGGGGGGGAGCTGACATAAATTAGCACTTGGAACAGAACTTTGCATTGTGTTGAATGCTTTCATCATTGTACGTCTACTACCCTACGTATGGGGAACCAAGTGCTTAATTGCCAAGCCCTATTAATGGAACAACTTTTATTCTCAAATCTATTAAAGAGCAGTAAAAATCACTGAGGAATATGTTTATAGTCATGCTGCCAATCAAAATTATGCACTTTGTATTAAAAATTGGACGGCAACTGCGGATAGGTCTGACTTTTATAGATGGTTACGTTTTGATGGAGAGGAAAGAGGACTACTGGGGAAGTGTTTTACAGTATATGGGAAATTAATACGACCATCAAATAAAGACGTCCCCTTCCCCAGTTTCGATAAATGGCCTCATTTCACCTTGTCAAAGACAATGGACTGACTTTTCAAAATAAGGCAAAGTTACTGAATATATCTGTTTTTTTTTTCTTCATTTACTTTAAAATGTTCCATCAAATTTGTAAAGTTAAAACAAAATCACTTGGAGCTTTCACACTTTTCTTGTACCTTGTTGTATGGCTTACGATAATAGAAGAATGAAATGGGTTTTGAATTTTCAAATGCCTCTCGTATTATGAAAATATTTAAGATTGAATTGAAAAGCATTCTGGAACGACTTTTGATTGTAGTCTACTTTGATCGTTCATAGTATCCAAGTTGGGACACTTTGCATGAACGATAGGTGATCAAATCTGACATCAATTTTCACTTTTCACTAGGTAAACATGGTTCCTTTTCTATGCAAATATCATGTATCATTCAGAAACAATTATATTGACATATGATTGAAGTTTCTAATACCACTTTTGGAAAAATCTCAAAATTAAGGGATATCACTTTAAAGTAGAACTTTGGACTTGGTAATTGTGATTGGCAATTTGATCCTACACCAATTATGCACAGCAATAATGCAATCATCTTCTTATATATAGAATAGAATGGCCAAAACAGGAAATAGTTAATTTGAATGGATACTCAGTGAACTGTTATAGCAAACACATGACATTCTTTTTATAGACAGGATTCAAAGAAAGCTTTGTCATAATAATGAAATTAAAACTAATCTTTAGCATAATTAATGTACAGAGATTCTAACCATTTAGAGGTCATTTGTTAAAGTCTACATCATTTACAATGGGTTAACTTTTTAATGAAATGTGACTTTAAATTGCATCTTAGTTTACATCAACCCCCCCCCCCCCCCCCATATAAATTTGTAAATGTCCTTACATACACATTTTACAAGGTCTGTTTGTTTCCCATAGACAATGACAATTTAATTTACATGCATATATTAAGCCTATCAAAGAGCCATTGTCACTCAATTTTCTGATGTTTGTGCTGTTTTGTAACTTGAATACAAAATACATGCAAGAATATGAAATACTATATGATAACATAAAATCAAACAATATGGACAAGTTATACTTATAGTCATATCCTATATTTCAATATGTGCATGAGTTCCATACCAATGTGACTTTTAATATAAAAAGTCTTTAATACAGGAACTCCCAGTAAAAGTTAATCCGTTCCCTTCCAAATTCTGAAATCTCCATAGACTTTGTACACAACCCAACTAGTTTCAGTAGTCATGGGGTTAACAACTTAAGCTATTTTTCATCAGGGAAACACAATGCGTATTGTGAATATGATTAATGTATCAATAAATGATTGTAGATCATAACAAAAATATTATTTGTATATAAATACATTTTTTGAAAAGCTGCCAGAGAGAAACATGACAATAGTAACCAAGCCCTGCCATAAGGGAGGCACTTATTAAGACAATCAAGAAATATAATACCTAACCCTCAGCCCTAATCAAGTTTATGTAAAGTCTTGTATTTATTTTTTGTAAAGGTTGTTAAATTTATTGCACAGTCTACCAATGCATCTTTTATTACATCCAAAATAATTAAAGACAGATTTAAACTTTATGCAAAAAGTTTTCTGCATGTCACCCACCTTTTAATAAGCAGGGTTCTATTTTGGAAAAGCAAACACCGTTACGAGACAGTGCTATAAAGATTTTGGGGAAGTGCGTGTACATGGGAACTCAAGACTCTGCAAACTTCCTCTTCTCGCGCTTTAATGTCAATCAGCCACTAACAGGCAGCAATCCGCAGCATTTTCTTTCTGCCTACTTGCATCTACGTGGGGGAGTTGCAATCAATCTCACTTAAATTCACATGTTTAGGATACAAGGTGATGGTCCCAGTGAAACTGCCAGTGTCAGTCATAATTTGCGGGCGCAAATGTGCGCCTCCCTCCGGTACGCGCCATAAGGCACCAATGTGGTTTCGTTTGATGGAAAAAAATGTGGTTGCCATGGCGGAAAACATTTGGAAGGCTAACAGGAGGAGCAACGTCTGCTACGCAGCAAACTTTTTCAGGGAGAAATACCACATGGTCTGTATGATATTGTATATATTAGCCCACATATGAAGGATCCATTTTCCTTCTCATCACAATTTTAATTGGAAATATTTCTGAAGGAATTAAGAAAAGCTTGTGCAAGTCCTTTCCACACCTTCTACACTGTCAGATCATGTCTAGATACAAAACTAGCTTTGGCATACATGCCTACACATACACACATTCTGTACAAATCTGTGTCAAGGTTTTTTGACCAAGTGAAGACTCCCTGAGATTTTCACACCACAGTTGAACCAGGTCTGAACCAAATGTTCTATTATATATGTTTTGTTGTTGTTGTGAAGAACCATATATAAAAGATCTTCTGTTTTAATTTTTTGGATAAATTCTTATAGTCAAATGGGTTTAATATTTCTTTCCAAAAGAATCAAATGCAAAGTAAGAGAAAAAGATTAATAAAGCAAGTGTTATTTCTACATATTTATTTAAAACCATTGAGGACTGGTCCCCCCCAAAATTGGGCTAGGGTCTTTGGAGACGTTATACCAAAATCAAATCATCTTGAATGGGTTATATAGGTATCATCTGTGTGTTTAAGTAGCCATTTTAAATTTAATTTGTTGAAAACAGTTTTATTTTGATTTATGACAATAATAACCAATCCCTGCCATAATGGAGGCACTAATGAAGGCAATCAAGAATGGGTTGATATACCATTAAATCCTTCTAAACTTCTGTAAATAGTAGAATTAACTTGGCACCAGCAAGGTATGGGTTAAAATGTATCAGTGTCCTAATTTACCCAGGGGAAAGTAATATTTCACATCGATCGCAAAGTGAGTGGATAGCCTTTAACAACTAGAGACAGATGAAGACTGAAATTTATGTAATAGGGACACACAGTTGTCTTGGGACCCTCGCGGTCTGGCTTATGTCACCTCCAGTTGATGAGTATCCCCCATGTTTCTGTGGAAACATCCGGGGAAAATCCTAAAACTTGCATTCAATGTTCCCCCATGCTTCCTCAAAAAACACACAAAGAAAAGGTTTAAGTGAACATCTTGTATAAACCCTGGGGTCTGAAAGGCGTACAGATCACTCAGATTATTACATGTGTAATATATCTAATCATCACATTAACAGCAGGGAAAAGATAATTCATCTTGGCACTGACAAAACAATTGATCAAGAGCTTCAAAAGAAAAATATTTTGGACTTTCCATGAATGCACATTAACCAAAGACTCAAATAAACTCCTACACGCATCTGACACTGACAAAGCGATTGATCCTGAGCTTACAGAGATTATCATATTCATGCACTGCCCTGATTCAACAAAGCTAGGAGCTATTGAACTACAACCCACAAGATTATAAGATTTATAAAGAATATTAGAAAAAGAGAAAATCAAATAATGCCCCAAAGACTTGCATCATAATTTCATCATGAAAATGAATCAATTTTTAAAAGTTTAAAAAAATATTTAATATTTAATATGTCCTCTTTCTGTTCATAACTTAGATGACCTTTTGGTAATTCCTTTGGTTGACACATAGAAACATTAAAAGTACCCCCACCAAAACATCACTCTTGTTTGTACCACATTCAATATATATATATATAATTTTTTTTTAACTTTTAAGGACTCTTAGATACTACGCAAGATCCCAAGAAGCTAATTATTTTAATAATAAGTAATAGATACCAGACTTTGCCATGTGGTAAAATTACTAGGCAGCAATATGTTGAATCCAATTTATAACATTCCACATTGCATATATATTTTGTATGCATTGCAATGACATGGGTTAGATATGGGGGTTTCCCAAAAATGTACTGACACTTTAAAGCAGAGTACCAGAGCAGAGTATGTATTGAATATATCAATCATGTTTAAAATTCCATATATACATGTACATATTGACTTGCAATGACATTGACACTTTGGACAAGCGACACTCCTAGCAACGTAAACATATATATTACAAAACTTATCCAACTGAGACTTAATATGTTCTTTTTTATCTGCACCACACATGGGTATAGTGAGTGAGCTGCATGCGCTGCGCTATCTACATTTGCCCTGCAGTAAACAAATAACTCAGCTAGTTTCTCTCTCTCATCCCCGTGATCATGGACTTATAATACATTTCCAAAAGAGCTGAGCTTTGCAATTAATTGCTTGGTCATTGCTCATTAAGTCAGTGGTAATTAGCTAGCCTGTCAAGGTATATAATCCAGGGCTTCATGTATACTAGAATCATAGTCGGGAGAAAGGTTTCAATTGGATCTAGTGAAAGGTTTTGGTCATGCAGCACTAAAGCAGGGCTCAGCACTATCACCAGCCCACTTGCCCGAGGCCAAAAAAATGTGCTTCAGGCCATTGACATTTTCCCAAATTTATACAAAATGTTACTACAGTTTCTAAAAGATAGGTTAACAGGTAGATGAGAATAATATAATTATCATCCAGTCACAGTAATATAGAAATACAAATAAATGCCAGAGAACTTGATAAGGTTAAATCCTCTGAAATCGTCATTAAAAAACGTCCGATATCATGTACACAAAATGTGCAACGTGTACTAGGAGAATCCGATCAGTGACCTGCGCAGGAACTATGGTATATATGTCATGGCTGCCCTCCGCTGATTGCCATTCAGTGTGTCAGCAACATGGAATTGGAGTGGCCATTTTGTTTTGACTAAATTTTGCGGTGGACGGTAGCCTCCCACTTCTCTAGGGGCAAATGACGATTGATACAGAGACTACTTCGCCTCGTAGCCTAATACTATGCTCCCATTTTGAATTTGAGAAGAATGAAACTTTGCAGGTCAAGTTAACCTGTTAGTTCCTAGTTTCGGATTCGCACAAAATGAATACATATGGTACCCTATGTTCAAGTATGCAACGGTTTTAATAAAGAGCCTTGGTTTCCCCTTTGCTCTGTTCCTGGTGGATTGTATTCTAACTTTTTGCATAAGATCATCAATAAATATAATCATGATATGAAATAAGAGGGTTTCTATCCTTGCAATACACAAAAAAGAAACAAAATTTGTACGGCATAGGTAAACTAGAAATTGCGCGCTCGGCGGGTCGCGCAGCCGAGCACATGTATCCCCCGAACCAATTGCATTGCACTTTTGTGGGTTGTAATATTGTGAACTGAACAAGTTTGGTGGTGTACGTTGTTCTACTAGGCTGGCAGTAGCCTTTGGGCAAGGCCTCGCGCGCTGTTTGTCCTCCGAGCAGGGTCTGATTAATAGACAAGGCGATGTGCGCTTACAGCAGTGATCGCTGGACTGAGCCGCGTCAGCGGCGAGGCCTTTGCTAACTTGCGGAGCTCATTAATATTGGCATAAATCAATAGGCTTCATCCTCTTTCCTTAAGACACCTTCATACCAAATTAGAAAATGATCGGACAAGAACTCGGACCTGTAGAGCGTTCACAAGGTAATCTTAACTATTTCTTTATATCATGGTTACCATGGCAACCAGGACTCCGCCCCACACCAAAATCTAAAGGCTTCATCCTCTTTCCTTAAGACACCTTCATACCAAATTAGAAAATGATCAGACAAGAACTCGGACCTGTAGAGCGTTCACAAGGTAATATTAACTATTTATTTATATCATGGTTACCATGGCAACCAGGACCGCGCCCCACACCAAAATCAATAGGCTTCATCCTCTTTCCTTAATACACCTTCATACCAAATTAGAAAATGATCGGACAAGAACTCGGACCTGTAGAGCGTTCACAAGGTAATCTTAACTATTTCTTTATATCATGGTTACCATGGCAACCAGGGCTCCGCCCCACACCAAAATCAATAGGCTTCATCCTCTTTCCTTAATACACCTTCATACCAAATAAGAAAATGATCGGACAAGAACTCGGACCTGTAGAGCGTTCACAAGGTAATCTTAACTATTTCTTTATATCATGGTTACCATGGCAACCAGGACTCCGCCCCACACCAAAATCAATAGGCTTCATCCTCTTTCCTTAATACACCTTCATACCAAATTAGAAAATGATCGGACAAGAACTCGGACCTGTAGAGCGTTCACAAGGTAATCTTAACTATTTCTTTATATCATGGTTACCATGGCAACCAGGACTCCGCCCCACACCAAAATCAATAGGCTTCATCCTCTTTCCTTAATACACCTTCATACCAAATTAAACTAGATGGATCTTCGATTGCGCGCAATCGAAAATTATGCCTCCGCTATCACGCGATTTTAATATCAAGCCCAAATTAACATGCACTGATTTAATTTTTTAAAATATTTTTCATATATTTTGAGTCCTGTGTCCTTGACCATATGACCCCAATCTTTGATGGCTCCCTAAAAAACAGTCAGGTTCCAAGTTTGATTGAAATCTGACATTTAGTTTTGGCATTACAAGCTTTATTGCATGCATGTATAATGAGTCCCGTGACCTTGACCTCAACCTCATGACCCCAACATTTTATGGCTACGTTGACTCTTTATGATACATTCAGGTACCGAGTTTGATTGAAATCTGACATTCAGTTCTTGAAATTTTGCCATTACAAGCCATTTTCGCATACATATTGAGTCCTGTGACCTTGACCTTTGACCTCATGACCCCCCAAATCTACTCAGATCAGTGGCACCCCGATATGTACACTCATACCAAGTTTGAAATTGATCCGTCAACCGGTTCTTGAGATATCGCAAGAACGAGGCATTTTTGCACATACATTGAGTCCTGTGACCTTGACCTTTGACCTCATGAACCCCAAAATCTGATCAGATCATTGCCACCCCAAGATCTACACTAACACCAAGTTTGAATTTGATCCATCAACCAGTTCTTGAGATATCGCGAGAACGAGGCATTTTTGCATATATATTGAGTCCTGTGACCTTGACCTTTGACCTCATGACCCCTAAAATCTAATCAGATCATTGTCACCCCAATATGTACACTCATACCAAGTTTGAAATTGATCCGTCAACTGGTTCTTGAGATATCGCGAGAACGAAAACGGGACGTACGTACGGACGGACGGACGGACGGACGTACGTACGGACGTACGTACGGACGGACGGACGGACGGACAACCCGAAAACATAATGCCTCCGGCCACTTCGTTGGCGGAGGCATAAAAATGATCGGACAAGAACTCGGACCTGTAGAGCGTTCACAAGGTAATCTTAACTATTTCTTTATATCATGGTTACCATGGCAACCAGGACTCCGCCCCACACCAAAATCAATAGGCTTCATCCTCTTTCCTTAATACACCTTCATACCAAATTAGAAAATGATCGGACAAGAACTCGGACCTGTAGAGCGTTCACAAGAAAATCTCTGCGGCGGACGCGGCGGACGCGGCGGCGGCGGCGGCGGCGGCGCGACGAGGCCAAATCCATAGTATCCCCCGAAGGTGGTTCGGGGGATACAATTATTTGTTGAACAGCTATACATGCAATGCCATGCACTACAATAAATGTATGTACATGTATTTATGTGTAGGTACAAATTTAAAATTAACTTAATTCTAAGTATCAAGATGATTTATAGAGTGAGTACTATGTTTGATCCATTGAAAGTAGACATGGGTCAGATGATGCTTGAAATACATGTGTTGTTTAGAAACAAGTATCATGCATAGAAGAAGAGTGCAATGTTTTGGAGTATATGGTTCAGGTGAAATGTGTAATTTGTAATGCATAATCAAATATTGGCATTCATACAGAGTAAAAGAAATTAAGAAATGTACTCAGTTACAGGAAATTTATTTCTAGGATAAGTACCTTGCTGGATGGCCCATCCGTTGTAAGCAGACATCGCGCAAGTGACGTTCGACAAGACTTGGAGAGCTTTGAGCATCAATCTCTGGCTTTTTCTGTGTTTCTCCATTGCCTGCAGAATCACCTGTATTCCGCTCTCTCTCACAGGAGCCTTCAAAATAATTAAAAGATAATACAAAATTAGGAAAGTAATACTCTAAAATGCAAATAAAAATACTTTTTACACACATTAAATATGATATAAATAAACTTTAACATCATTCTCTTGCTCTGTCTTTGTCTCTCCATTGCCTGTATGATCAGCTGCTCACACATGAGCTTAGATAAATAATGTATAACAAAATACAACTTCTATAATCAATCCCTTTTATAAAGAAGCCACTTGTGAATATGACTATTCAGGTAAATACGATTTAACCAACTGAAAGACAATTTGATTCTGCTAGCACATGCATGCAGTCTCAATATACTCCAGCAAATTAACTTGTCCCAGATAGGTTTAATAACCCTTTAGCTGCGGAAACATAGTGCACAAAGGAATTCATCAATGTGAATCATATAAATCAGGTGGGTATAGGTTAATCCTATTCTAACTGGGCTATTTCAGACCAGGTTTTTACTGGGGGGGGGGGGGGGGGCCAATTTGACCCCCCCCTAAGATCTCGAAGACCGACTGTCCAATTCACGCGAAATTTTGCATGGAGGTACATTGAAGTATTAGCGACGCGTTCATGTTTTCGTTTAAACGATTCAATGTTAAATATGCAAATTATCCGCATATTAATTACCGAAGTACGCTAATTTATGCAGAAATCCTCTTTTTGTCTGTAAATCCCTAAATATTGCTCAGAATATGCTAATTTTGTGAATAAATATTCTTTATGATTTAATTAACAGGTTTTCAACATTAAACATTTTCTTTATGTATTTCTTTGTTTTTGGAATTTCTTATGTATTTCTTTGTTTTTTCGACTTATGTTTTTTATTGTTTTTTTTAATGGAATAAATTATTGACCATTATCCAACCATTTTTAGCCCAAAATTAAATGATTGCAGTGATTAGAATGAAAAATAATGAAGGTTTTGTGTATTCTAGGAAAAAATCAATTTCCATAGGATTTGTACACAAATCACAAAATTTAGCGATTTTTGGGCCGACGATCACTTACGAAAGTTCACATGACTTTAGAACGGTATATCTGGTCGTCGCAAATTTGGTCTCAAAAGTTGCGCAAGACTTCAATGAAAAAACTCATGAAGTCGCGCGGCAATATCTGCACGCGTTGCGGAATTATCGCGCGAAAAGTCGAGGGGGGGGTCAAATTGACCCCCCCCCCCCAGTTCAGATAGGGTTAAACTTGCAGCTATTTGCCCTTTCTAATTCACACATTGCCCACAACAGAGTAACACAGAAGGGCCACATCCCCTCGTCCTTCCCTTAATGGAGGCACTCGCCAGAGTGTTAACCCTAAACCCCTATACACTATATAATCACCACAGAGAAAATACATGTTAAACCGGGTTTCCAGTAAGCAATGGATTAATAGAGAAGTTGTATTGCATAATGACCTAATACATATGATGCACATATCTATCCACTCAATTCTGCACTCAAAATCATGCATTTTGTCCGATATCTACATTATTAATTAGCATGCTTCCCGCTGAAGGGGCCAGGCTTCTAAAATAAAATCTGCCCTTTGATAGACTCTGGTTCGAAAGTTGTATAATACTATTTTCTTATCATTATCATAATCATCATCATAATCACACACTTCCAGAAAGAGTCTGAGAAAATCCAAACAACCACTGTTGTTTTTTGTAGGTCTGTGAAACCTATTCAACTTGATGTACACACAATTATTTATATCATACTAATATTATCTCAATCATATTCAATCCGTATTATCTATGTCAATATAATGGTGAGCATTATAACAGGCAATAATAATTATAAAGAATATTTATAGTGACAAAATAGCAAATAATATTACGAAAATGATGATCTTTATGATGATGATTACAATAATGTTAATAATACAAATAATAATAATAACAACAACACCAACCAAAAAAATAAAGTTTCTTCCTATACTGTAAAATAACTCACTTTCAGACCAGGTACTTGTGTGAAGAGAGCCAATGGATTGAGCACAGAGCAGCCAATCTCCTGCACCTCAACATGCGATGTGTGCACTGCCATGGTACCAAGGACGGTGGCTGCCACTTTCTTCTCAATGAAGAGCAGTAAGTTGCTGCCATCAAGAATAAGGATGTACAGAAGTTGTAACCACATGTAGTTATGTTCAACCGGCAACTAGAAAAAAGAAAAGAAAAACATATTTAGTGAATATCAAAAACAAAAAGTACAGTGGGGGTATGTACTTGCCTGAAATATTGACCCGTTCCCTAGTCAATTTTGCAATACCCACATAGTGAATAAAGGCCCCACCAGGTTCTCATAGGCAATGGGTCAATAGACCGCTTCTGTAATGTATGCTAATAATATGCGCATGACGTCAGACTCCCCGTCGGCAAGCTTAACAAAAGTAACCATGTCCGGCAAGCTAGCTTGCCGGACTTAGTTACTATTGTTAAGCTTGACGACGGGGAGTCTGACGTCATGCGCATATTATTAGCATACATTACAGAAGCGGTCTATTTATGAAGTCACTGCATGTACATCCAATACTTTTCTAGCAATTCAGCACTGTCCCATATGTCTACATGTGTGTGTATATTGTGAACTTGCTAATTCGATTACTTTGAGTATGTGCTGCTGTTTGCAATCTTTCACCGTTCTTATGTAGCAGTCACACCGCCAAACCAAACCCAAACCGACACCAGACTGAACAATTCGGGGACGTTTCGGGGACGTTCGGGGTGCTGTCGGTTTGGTGTAGGTGTGGTATCGGAATTGTCGGTCTATTTTGGTGTGATTGCTCACCCCAGTTCGGGCTTTTGTCGGTGCCCGATAAAGCGGATATGTGTACTTTAGTTCGGTCTGGTGTCGGTTTGGATTCGGTTTGGTGGTGTGACTGCTACATTAGATGCAATAGTTATAATGGTTTTATTCACATAACGAAAAAGGTAAAAGAATTACTCATATAAGTTAATTAATAAACGGCCATTCATCTTTTAAAAGAGAGTACAAAACGACAGCATGTACTACATGGAATATCATGCAAGGGCCATAGGTCTAATAAAATGTTCTAAAATAGCAACAGAGTGAATGAAAGGTCGACACATGGAGGTTCTTATATACAACTTTACAGCATCCATCAAACTAATAATTATAATCAAATCCAGGATTTCATATTATCAATGATGTATCTAATACTTAGAAGGTCTTCTTATCCTAGCCTTAATCGATGGCCTCCAGGAACCTGGCTGCTTGTCCTGTATTAACTTGATGGGGATTGCAAAATTTAGCATGGAACAGGTTTATTTGCAGAGTCAGGGTTTATCTGGCCAATGTACATACATCTTTAAAGATCCACAATTGTGTTGTATGGCATTAATTAATAAGTATGCCGTTTCAGGATAATTCCTAGACTCACAGCCAAGATCACCCAACTGGGTGTTACTTTTTATTTAAAACCATAGTTATAAAGACAAATTATATGCATTCAGTTATTATTATCCAAAGAGATAGCTAATGTCGGGTGTGCTTATTTTTCATAAGCCACTCTCTATTTTCTGTACGGTAATTAATCATTATTTTTTACAGTCAATTTCAAATTTTGGGGGAAAATAGCACCTCTATACAAAATTGAGAAGTTGTAACATATGGTGAGCCAATGAGTGTGTGTAAGTGTGTTTCTGACAAAAAAAGTATTAACATTTTCAGCTATCTCTTCTGTCAGTATGAACAGCATGCAAATAGTACTTTTGTTGAGGTAATTTACAATAAAAAAAAGTGCCAGGACACAATTGTTAACACCCAGTATGACTGATTCAACTGTCATTGAATTTAATGTAGATTAAAGTCACACTGAAGCATGAATGTTACAATTGGGTACTAGCTGACATATCAATGATATTAAAATAGACGAACTGCACAGTACACATGCATACTGCAATAAGGCAACATAAGGTTAAATGACCTTACAATTTTGGCAAGAGTTCTAAGGGATTATTTTCCGCAACAGGAAGGGCTTTACGTGCGGGGGAAGGTTAATTTGCACTTAAAATATAGACAAAAGTACGACCTTATTTCTGATTGACACACTTCCTATTGAAATAATTAGATGAATATCATTTCTTACGTAGAAAACTTATTGTCAATTTCTTTATTCACCGAATTAAGGTTAATTTCACTATAATGATGATTAATGTGTTCTTGATTACTAACAATTCATAACTCCAAAATTAAGAGGACTCAGGTATAATTATGACTTTATCTATGCTTCATATAATTCCTACGACATGAATACTCTTTTAGTCAAATGAATAACACCAAAGTTTTTTTTTTTGTAAGGTTCATTATTGCCACTTTCTTTGTCCAGAAAATCAAAGGTCATTTTAACTTGTGAATTCATGTATTCTTGATGACTGAATGATAATTATCCCAAAATTATTTCAAAGGAAATGTATACAAAATAATTAAGTAGGACCTTATCTATCCTTCATATACTTTCCATAACATGAAAACACATTTTTAGCAAAATAATTAGCAGGACCATTGTTTGTCATGAAGATTGATGCTTGACACTTTCCACTTTCTTTGCCCAGGAAATGCAAGGTCATTTTAACTTGTAATCCATGTATTCTTGGATGATCACTAAAAACAAATTATGCCATAATTAGAAGATATTGAATTACTATTATTATTAGCATATTTCTGGGAGGTCATAATTCATTGTTGGCTACATTACACAGTAAAGCAAAATAATTAGTCAAATATTACAACAAAGATCATTGATCATTGATCCAACTCAAGCACCTTTATTGTTTCCTTGGGTGCATGGTCTATATCAACTCCTCAAAAAAAGTTCTGCAATTTGAGCATTGATATCTCTCTTATTAATATATCACCCCACTTAAATCATTGCAAAGCCTGTTCATTCTCCTGTATTTATTTGTTCTGATTATGTAAGTGTGGAATGTGCATTCCACCTGAATATGGGCCAAGGTCAAAAGTGAAATGTTGTCAACTTGAAAGCTACCATATACTTACAGGACAGCACTGTAGCAGCTCCATGAAGAGATCAATCAAAAGGGTGATGTCATTTCTTGTCCCCCCTCCCCTAATTGCAGAACTTTAAGGAGTTTCGATAGATTGGACTGTGTAATGCATTTTGCTATGAATTTGTTACTTCAAAGCTACCATACTACCATGTGGAAAGTAATAGATAAATAAATAAATAGATAAATACTTACAGGACAGCACTGTAGCAGCTCCATGAAGAGATCGATCAAAAGGGTAATGTCATCTTGCTTGTCCTCCTCCCTCTCCGCCTGGTCACTGTGTCCCAGGAGAAAGTGCCTCACAATATCGGGGTCAATATCGCTCACCTCCTAATTTATTGAGAAAATATGAGATACGTATTAAGACAGAGAGAAGAATTTACTCAATTGTTAGAAATCATAATCTTTCCTTGTGGCCCAGTTAGGGCAAATAAAAACATGATTTGTCACATTTTAGTGGACTGGCCTGAAACCTGTGATTGTTGTAGCCCC
Source organism: Echinarachnius parma (assembly GCA_037951105.1). Taxonomy (NCBI): domain Eukaryota; kingdom Metazoa; phylum Echinodermata; class Echinoidea; order Clypeasteroida; family Echinarachniidae; genus Echinarachnius; species Echinarachnius parma. The sequence goes on along the minus strand of JBAMJV010001256.1, from coordinate 148,104 downwards.
AAACCACACTACCAATGTCTTATTTCTGGCAAGTAAAGATGGAATGTATACATTTCAACTTTAGTGTAAGATATTGGCGATGTATACAACGTTTGCATCTGCCACAATTACACCTCAGGTTTATTGCCACGTTATAAAGTTATATAAAGGAAATAAAATAGATGTTTTTCTGTAGAATTTAATTTTCCTGGCCAAATTGAGGAAATCTGGGAAAATGGGGAAATCGGAAATCATATCATACATTGATATAAGACTGAAATTCCTAACTTTATATATGACCCAAATAGATGTACAGATAGATAGATAGATAGAATTTAAAATTTCAAAATTAATTGTTCACCGAATCAATACAGAAAGTCAGATACATGACATGTGTAATGCAATTATCAAAACATTCTCTTCTTCTCACTTTTCAGTCCATATTTGAGGTTATCAACTGTATCAAACAGGAAATTGGATGTCATGATATCCTACCTGACTAAAACTGGAATCCCCAAATTTGTACGATTTAAAATAGATGTAAAGATTGATAGAATTAGAGAGTGTCAATTTCCTCATCTGCAAAGCAATTGCCATGGAAATACACTTCATAATGAAAAAGTCACATCAATACAAATATGTATGTAACTAATGACTTAAATAATATGAACCGTACACAAATACATTTATGTCTAAATATACAGGATCACAAAGATTTTGTGAATGTCCACTTTCGAGTCCAAATTTGAGGTCATCATCACTTTCAAACAGGAAATGAAATGTCATAATTTCCTCCCTGGCTAAAAACTGGAATTCCCAAATATGGGTGATTAAAAAAGTGAAAAAAATATCTCGTTTCGAGTGTCAATACATGCACTCAGATTTGTGAGGTACATTAAAGGGGTTAAAATCCCAACTTGAAAGGATAGGAAACACAAGTATCCTTTCTCTTTCAATATTAATATTCAGGTTCATATAGAACTCTTCTCAGAAAAACACTGTCATATTACCCAGGAGATGTATACTTTCAATACAATCACCCAAAGTGACTTTCAAAAACCCATACATACATAGCAGGATATTTTCTAGAATGTTGTTGGGATGATGTGTTATTGTTTAAAGGGATAGTTGAGTTTTGGTAGAGAGGGCGCTACACACAATAATTTTTTTGTGAGATAATGAAAAACTGAGTGTCAAATTTGAAAGGGCATACAATTTTAATGGCAGAATAAACTTTATTTGATCAAAATCGGTTCAGAAACGGCTGAAATATCCATAAACATAACCATTTGTAATAAATGTGGGGCCCCACAAGTATTCAATAATTTTGAACCAGCCGTTAAAATTTGTTTTAAAATGCTTCCTCTTTTCAAAATTTGTAAAAAGAGTTTTGTAGATAGTTGTTGATTATCTCCCTATCTAATCACTATTTCAACAAAACATCACATGCACAATATTTTATTTTAAATGGTTTAAACAAATGCATTTTTTGAAAGCGCCCTCTTTAGTTTAAACATCTCTTTTTGAATGATAACAGGCTTTTTTACTTAGTCATTTGTAATTTGTTTATTCCCTTTGAGCATGGTGGAGTTATAACTATTAGTTTGTAATGTAATGGTGCAGGTTTTGGATACTAAAATTCAGTTTGACTAAAACTTTACTCTCTCTACCAGAACTCAACTATCCCCTTAAGTTTTCATATAAGTTGCAGTTTTTAACCTATTCCCTTGAGTATTATTCAGTCTCCACAGTGAAGGGGTTAGTGGGGGTTCAGGGGAGGGATCCCTCATTCCAGTTTCTTCCCTTAGGAGGTGATTAACCAGCCTTGCACCGTTTCCCTTTCCTCATTTTAGGGGTCCACAATCCAAAAGTAAAAAGATCACATATTTTCTTGAAATTATTTCTTAGAAGGACCTTGTCTCCATCTCATCCTTTTCTGTTTCCCTTTTTTCACATACTTCCACTTCCTATTCCTCTTCCCACCCCTCCTCTCTTCCTTCCTCTACTCCTCCTGTTTGGCTAGCTGCAATAATTGAGCACTTTCTTGTTGAATCCATTATGAATCAGGCATTGATGCCTAAAGGTACTTGTCAATGAGTTAAATATTTTCTTTATTTCTATTATAAACTGGGCAATTCCACGGTAACGGAAGGACATTCAGACACAATTTTGGAACTTCAATCAAATAATTCCAGGATCCTGCTTTTGATTTTTTATTCTAAATGGCATGTCTTTGATCCTTGTTGGGACACCTTTGATTTCCACTATTTCTAAAATTTTGACCGCATTATGTAAATTAGATATAGACACTAATGAGGCCGGTAACGGAAGGACGCCAAAATGGACATGGATTTTCAAGTTTTTTAGTTATGACCCAATCTCCGTGAAGTTACGAGGTTTATCATGTTAAGTTGGCTACTAGTCAATTTCCTTATGTTCACAAAGTATAACACCACCTTTTAAGAAAAATATCGACATTGGTATATTAATTATGAGAAATTAATTACTCCAGTGTTCGGTAACGGAAGGACGGTAACGGAAGGACCTCTGAAAAGTCTATTGGAATTGTACAATAAAATTAATTTTGAAATTTAAAGACCATTTATGAGAAGGAAACTTCTCTTTTGTGGTCTAAAATGAGTTTGTATCATAGATAGCATATGGACATCACAAGCATTTACATTTCTATTTTTTTCTTACTATATTTCATGCTCCAATGGCTCTTATTCATGGTCAATCCATGGTAACGGAAGGACACTTGGACACAAATTGTCAATTTTAAGAAAGACATTTTTAAATACTTGTGTTGTTAGAACAGTCTATTTTGATAACTACTTCCAAAACATACAGTTTTAAGGTCCCATAATTTTTAAAATTTTTTTATCTCCGCACAATATTGAATATGCATACAAATGAGGTCGGTAACGGAAGGACACTAAAATGGACAAGGTTTTGTTATCAAATCAGTTTTAACTAAAACTCTGTGATATTAAATAATACAAAATATTTTAAGGGTACACATTTCATTCTCTGAAGGGTTAAGAAGAATTTACTTGTTCTTTGATTAAAATTTGTCCGCAGATATTTGAGTTATTTCACACAAAGCGGACCAATGTTCGGTAACGGAAGGACATAATGGACTATAATGTATGATATGACACAGTAGGGTCATTCCATGTCAAATCACCTTTAAAAAAAATGAAAATTTTCATCGCAGCCCACTTCAAATTTGCTAATATTTGGTATGTATGATATTTCAACCTTTAAAAGCGCAAATATTTAAGTTTTAGCCCAATCCGCCCAATGGTTTTGGCGCTATGGTCGATTCTTATGGGGGAGTTTTGTAAGAAATGGGGGTGGGCACCATTTTTCAAATGGCCATTGTCCATTAACCGTTGGGTCAATTTATTTTGTAAAGGTGTCATTGGACTGGGGATGTTATGTGCAATCCATTTATGCCATTTGTGTTCATGCATGAGCGAGTTTGGATACGATAACCTTTGACCTTAGATTTTGACCTTCCGTTTTACCTCGTGGATCAAATAATTTTGAGAATTGTTTTGGCTTAAATCTTGGCTTGATATAATTTCTACAACATATGAAAGAATTGGAGATATGTTATTTCTTGCTTTTTCTACAGCCTTGTTTTTAGTTTGCAAATTTCATTTAAAATTTCATTATTTTAGACCTACACCCATGTCCAAGAATTCTATAGGGGTGTATTGTATAAAAAAAAAGACCTATTCAAAGTCATGATCAGAGCCTATTCACACCCTGGCTCACCACAGTTAAATAGACCTACTAATCCTCATACAATAGAAATCCAGACAAATGGCATCATGGTACAAGGGCCCTGTTGCAGAAAGAGATAAAATCAATTGTGAGCCAGATCAAATGTTCTAAATGCACAAATCTGATTGGTTGAAACACAGAAAATTACTAGTCTGACCACGCTACGCCACTGATAGCTGGCCATTGCAGGTATTGTCTCATTATTTTGGGTTTTCATATATGAGAGACAAATTTGTGAACATAAATTTTGTCATAATATGTAATATGAGGTACCTTGTCCATCTGTTACCATGTGTATGGTAACGGAAGGACATTTTCTTTTGTTATTTATTAATTAACGAAGAAACAATGAGTAATACAATTGTTAGCAATGGGAAGGCCTACTTGAACTTGCTTTGCACTGAAGATTGGTCTGCTCTCTAACAATTATGTGAGCCACAAAATTAAAAATATTGATTTTTCGGTAACGGAAGGACATTTTCATAGGCTGAAAATAAGAAGTCATTGAAGCATAACAAATCAAATAAATCATAAAAATTTACTATTTTACGAAATGGTCATATCTCAGGAGTCAGAATAATGGTTTTTTAGGCTTAACTGGGGAAATATAAAACAAACACAGGATCAAAACACTTTTTCACAAAAATGTCAAATTTGTGGGGTTCAATTATGGTTATAAAGTTATTATAAAAAAACAACTAAAATTATGTAAAACTAAAATTTTCTCATTGAATTCCAAAAATATAGAATTTAAGCTTTGATTTGATACCAAATTTGTATCATAAAAATGCTTGTAAATGTTTTGGTCAAATGTCCACTTTGGCGTGGAATTGCCCAACTAGTAAATCCAACCCTTGTCTGTTATTACACAATGTTGCTCAGCTAATCATGTAATCAATCAGTTCTTTAGGGAAGAGGGTGTCTAGAACACCTCTAGAACCCTCTATTCAATTTGAACAAAGGGCCCATTCTGTAGAGTTCTTGTCCAGAAGGAGTGGAAGACTCCTTATTGTCCATAGAACTGCAGAGAACCAGGGGGTTAAAAGGTAACTGTTCAACTGTAGCTGGCAAGGCCCATTTCAATATATTTAAGACCTTAGGAGAACCCCCCAGAACCCATAGCGCAATAGTCTTTTGTTCAGTATTGATCGGGGAGTCCCAGAGCATTCCACTTAACAATGGCAGTCCAGAATGGGGTAGAACTCTAAAGAACATGCTATCAGAGTACCCTCCTCCCTTAAATGGTTTTATAATTATTATTGTCATCATAATTGTCATTAATTTTGCCTCGATAAAGGACTTGCTAAGTTCGAAAGCTTGGTTAACTTTGACTTAAATTTGGTTTTATAATTCAATTTAAAACATTTAGTTAACATATCATTAATTTAAGATTATTTTAAATCTTACATAAAGTGAGCGCACTGCACAAATAAATCAGCTTGCATGATTTGTTAAAGTGATACAGAACATACACGACAACAAACCAAGCAATTCTATGACAATGCTAAGGAAACAACTGAGGAAAACTTAATTTCCATTTCTATCTGCTTGGCTTTCAATTTTATTCAGTGCGCAGAAAGATGGGGTACATCTGACTAATTTGCTTTGTGTGCCAACTTTATATGGTCCCAGGTCTGTATCTCCATAAAACTGCAAATGTACGCGAACTTTTAAATCACAAACATTCTTCTGTTAACTAAACTCCTACAAGCAACGTCAAGTACTAACCAATATTACATTTTATTTCTTGATCAATTGTATTACTACATCGTTTTATTGAGTCGTTTTTCCAAACATCATTTTAAAACTTTTAACAACACTGTTCAAGAGTTCTAATATCCATTCTTTCAGTAACACCAAAGTTATTTATGTTCATACCTATAATTACAGCAATTTGTAGAGTCATTATAAATAACCTGGGAAGAAATTGTTTCTTTCCTAGCAATAATTACAGAGTCCCAATAAACATGGTAACCGTTGAATGATGGTATTTTTCCCTTTCACCGAGTGCGGTTTAACACTGGGTGCTCATCAGTGCATATTGAGTAGCAGTGACCAAATCACAAAAAGACTCTGGTTGGGATTGAACCTATAATATTCTTATAAAGTTCTACAGTGTTATTCGAAATATACATTAATTATTATATATCGTGGAATCAAAGATTTATTGAGGTTTAAACAACATAGTCTCGCAATGCAAGGTGATATTTAGAACTCACAGCGTTTGGTTCACTGCTTACAAGGTAATTGTTGCCCAACTGATTATAAGGTAGTTCTTGCCAACTTTCTCAAAATTTAGAGGTTACTTCCAAGGGCAGATATAAAGTTCGGTAGCTAAAAATAACCAACATCAAGTACAAATCAAGAATAAGATCTACTTCATCCGGATATTTCAGATCTTACATATATCTGATGCTCATTAATAATCATTTACTGCCAATAAATTGTAAATCATCATGAGAGAATTTCTAGGATTTGAACTTTGGTTGAATGCAGTTTGATTTGTTGGCATTAGAAATGTATGAGAGCAAATCAAATGTACTACTTGAACAGAGTCCTTTATCCTAGTAGATTTACATACGTTGCACAGTAATAAACATTATTATATACTGTAAGGTATAGTAACATAAACATAAATATTCAAAATGTCTTGTCTCTAAGTTCATGTATAAGATAAAAATACAAATTTGCTAACTTTCATTGAAGCCTATATGGAATATAATGTACGTCAGAGTATAAGATCCATATTTCTCTTTGGAAAGATCATGTACATTTGGTATCAGTCAGCCTGACATCCTTGCGGCTTTCAAAGAGAAACCTTGAGTTACCGTGACAATGGGGATTGCGCAATTCCCAGCCATGCCACCACCTCCTGCAGGAAAGTCGACAGGACACGTGCGACAAAAACACTTTACTTTCGCAAGCACAACAAAGGAAAACCACTCCTGATCAATTATCATTGTGTTCATGCTTGAAAATCAACCCCCTCCCCCCTCCTCTTTCACGATTATCTTTCTTTGACTTTGACTTGCCTTCTCTCCCCTCTTAAATATTGTTTCTCTCTTCTTCGCTCAGAGAGAAACAAAAACAGAATCTGTTTTTCTTTTAAAAGATTTGTTGTTCTCTCTCCCTGTTTATTTTCCTTTTTCCTTTTCTTGCACTCTCCCCTCTCTTGTTTTCTCTCATCTGTCTATTTGCTTACATAAGAAATCAACAAGTAATCTTGGGAGGAGGGGTTATAATTAACATGATTTCTCCATGTAGACCGAAGCCCAAGCATTTCCAAGACCAGTCTTGAATGGGTTAAAGCTTGGCCCTATAAGAGGCTTCATCATTCTAATGGTCCCTGGAAGCATCCCAAAGGAGTAAAGGGGTACAAATGACTCACAAACCCACTATAAGCCCCCATTTTCGCCCCATGCAACAAAACATGAACATTCAATCACATTGGAGAAATTGATATTAAATATGTGAACGGGTCAGTAGGATGAAAAGTTTTCCCAAGTGTCCCAATTTCTTCTCACTCTGATTCAAGACATGGGATTGGACAGCTGGTTGGAAGAGGGGCAGATGAAGAGAGAGAGAAGGGAAAAGAAGGGGAAAGAGAGGGGGAGAGGGAGAAGTTCTGAGTCACGATCACACACAGACAAAGTCGGAATAACAGCCACACAAATAGAACTTATTTCTCTTTTTTGTTTAGTATATCACAAAGTTGTGACTGTCCTAATACACCCCCTTGGAGGATACCAAAAAAGAATTGTTCTTGGTGGTGCAAGTAAGATCAATTTGATATCTTTACTTAAATAAAAAAACAGTAACATTCCAAAAATGTTGATATCACAATACGGTCTTGATGGACTTCAAGATGCTAGTATGAAAAGTGCTTTGTGTTATTTTCTACAAACTACAAACACATACAGGTAGTTCGGATTCGTAAATCAGATATGATGCCTTGCACACTGTGTGCAATACACACAAGTCTGGCTCAGTATTATTTATGCAGTGCGAACTAGCCTAGGTGAAACTAGCATCCCCAAGCTTGAAGACTTTTAGAGAAAGTGCACAAAGCTCAAAATTGCTTTCTTGCATTTATTTTTTAATTCAAAATCATTCAAATTTAAATTAATCTAAAGAGACCATTAGAGGGCTGAGCAATCCCCAAAACAGTGGTGCAAATTGCTGGTTAGTTTCATCTTATCGCACAGTGACATTGTTTGCATTTTTGAAAACATGGGACATGACTTTATTAAATTTATAATATCAAGTTAAGAAATTTTGATTTAATTGCTCACTGGGAGTGACTTCACCACTGAGTGCATCAGGGACAATACCATTATGTGCATTTGCACAGCTTTTACGCATCACACTCTGCATGCACATCAACGTCATTAGCTGTTTGGAAATTTAAAAAGAACAATGGACTCATTTTGATGTACATAGTTCTGGTTTGCCTGGATTTTTTCAATTCTCTGAGTCAATCAAAACCCCCCAAAATAGTCGCTGATTTCTATTTTAGTGGTGTAAATGAAAGGATTTCCTTGGAGAAAAAAAATAAATGCCTCATTGTTCCTCTTCCGCCTCTTTCTAACATATTTCAGAAGATAATAAGAAAAAGGACAAAAACTAAACCCAAAAGTGCATTTCTGGTAATATATACATCTATCTATCTATCTACATAAGATGTCGAAGTACTAAGGAGGAATTAGTTTTAATACCATCCATCCCTCATTTTTCACTTCTTAGCTTCCTTTGTTTCAGCCCAATTAACTGCAATATCCAACCTGTGGCTTTTGTTCGTTCTAGCCTCATATCAGCCTCTAGTAATGGGTGCACATGGCAGCTAGGTCTAAAATCCATTCTGTCTATGTCTCATTAGGTCTACTAGACGATGCTTGAAATGTCCATTTATTCAACTCCAAACTAGATCCAACTGCATGCTGTAGCCACATTTCTAGCTTTCAATGTCTATTTTCATGGTTCTACATTGCATTGCCTTTGATGTTTTTGTTGATTCTGTATTTCATTGGGCAAATTTATCTTTAGAAAAAACAGCAATTGTGTTTTAAAATACCCCAATAGAAAATAGTGAAGTGTGACAATTTTGTTATTATTCTATGTTGACATTTTTGACTGACCTTTACAAATTAAGGAAACAATAGGTTCTATTAAATGTCTGATTAAATAGATACAGGATAACAACAATTTTCTATAATTTCCTCGAATTTGTTATCAATTTAATATTGATCTTTCTTTAGTGATAAAAAAATAAAAGGGAACGAGGTAGGACAGACAAGTAGATGATACAAGACAAATACACACAAGGGAAATTGTCACGTCCATGCTTAGACATTGCCAGTGACACTTCTGAGCCGAAAATAAGAACATTTCGAGGGGGATGCTCTTGTGTAATATCCTCACAAGGAAGACAGTTTAATTGAAAGGAAAGATGCGTAAATTTCACATCATTCAGATAATAATAATAATAGGAACATTTTGGGGAACTCTTTGGCAATATTCCCCTGCGCCCCTTTCAGACATAATGAACTTCACATTTTAAAGTCAAATGTGAATGACTACCAAAAATATTACAAGTGTGTTTCTGTACATAGATGGTAAGACACTGATACTGTTTATAAATTATGTACTCTGTATAGTTATATGACATTCATTAATGTATAATGTAACTTAGCAGAGTTTATTATGTATTATATGCACTTATTTTCGTTTTAATGTAGTTTAAGGAGAGCACACAACACATTGCAAAGCTCTGTTTGTAAGCTACATACATTTAGAAATAATAAAGTTGAAATGAGTTTCACCAACTGCCACAAAGTCAAATATTGTTTAACTGTATGTGACCATATTCTATTATGCAGAGATATACATGTATATCTACAGTCATATCTATATTTTTCTCATACCCTGTTTTTAAAGCATGTGGTAAAGTGATGGACGGGACTTGTGAAAGGGAGGAAGAATGTTTTATTGGAAGGAAAGATGCTTTTCATTTTTCAATCAGATCATAATTGACATCGTGACTGCGTGAGGTGCGAAGTGATGGGAGGGAACACATGATGACAGGTCAACAACAAATAGGTACAAGAATTGACAACGAAGAGGAGGGGGGAAATGGGATATAATGGGGGTGATGTGATGGAAACAGGAAAATGGGAAGAATGAGGGGTGGCAAGGGGGAAAGAGGAAGAAAAGGGAGAGGAATGAAGGAAAGGAACAAATAAATGGGGGGGGGGGGGAGGGGATAAGGGGCAAATGGGTAGGATGGAAGGGGGAATAGTGATTGGAAATTAAGGGTTGAAAAAAGGGGAAAGGATGGTAAAGGGAAGAATACAAGAAGAGGAAAGTGGAGGAGGAGAATACAGGGAAAGAGGAGAGTTAGGGGAAAGAGAAGAATAGGTAGGGGGAAAGGGGGAACCATTCATAACTATAGAAGAAACATTAGGTAGTTGGCATTCCCTCAATACTCTGGCTGATTATTATAAAGTCAAATTTACCAAAAAGAAAAATGCAGGGCTTAAATTTACTTTTTTTTGCCTAAAACTTTTTCTTGCACCTCATTGAGCAGAAAATCTACGAGGAAATCAGATGTTTGGGTTGTAAAAGATATCTAGTCCATCGTTACCGACCAGAAATTGCCTCAATTGGTTGGGTGCTCCCAGCAATTACTTTTAGGTCTTCGAAAGGTAGAGTAATCATGTTTACGCACTCCCCCTGCCAAGAGAGTTGCTAATTAGATTGACGAACGACATATCGCACCTGACCCGAACGATGAATTTGACACACGTTGCCCTTCCAACGCAAACACTCATAAATTTCTTTACCTTTCTCACACTTAACTGATCCATACATTCACACTTTCACTTTGTTAATGAATTAATTAAATCTGTTAATCTGTTTCATTCTCATTAATCTAATTAATTCTAATTAATATCTTTACATTTTGTTCTCTCCCATTGTCATGCCATACCTCCCCACACTCCAGTCCAACGCACCGTTGCAGAAAGAGTTGAAATAGATTGTAAAGTTGCAGTTAATTGCAAGTCGGCAGATCATGTGACTAAATGCACACATCTGATTGGTTCAAATGTGCATATTTTCTGACTTGCAATAAATTGCAACTCTTTCTGCAATGCGGGTGGGCCCAGTTCTGATAATTCAACATATTTCTTTCTTAATGTCTTACTTTGTCTCAATGCTACATATCTTTCCATAGATGTACTTTCTCTTTTCTCTACCTGTCTGTGTCTGGTGCAATGTTTGGTTAACCTTTAAACTACAGCACTAGTTAGCTCTTGCTTCCTCTTTTATACACATGTGTGTCTGTCTCTATTAAACGGCTGCCTCCGGATACCTGGTGGGTCCTGTATTACTTATGCAGGGATTGCAAAATCCACAGTAGTAGGGAACAGGTTAAACAATAACTTTCTATTTCTATCTCCCCCTCTCTCTCTAGGAGTGACCCCCTTTCCCTCTGGTACCAGACATAAACTGAAGATGGCCAGGAAGGGCAGAATTAATGAGGCCTTACACAGAAGTGTCTGGCAATTAATTGTAGCAAATTACATCTATTTGCCCTTAGCGCGCAAGTCTTCAAATTCAGACGTTACTCATCACCATGACTCTAAGGTGTATGGCTGGAATTGACAAAGGAGGTTGAACTGTAAAACCATGCCATGGTTTAAACCATAGTTTCAAAAGTCTATGAAGAGCCGCTGTAAACGAGTTAAAAGTGAAAATCACATTTGCAAATTTTGAATGATACAGCCGTTGGTGTTTGCCCAACAACTACACCAATCATACATTCTAGAACTGGGAGTTAATTATAAAGAAAAATTATTGTATCTAAAAATTTAACAGCAATGCTTAAAATTTTGTTTAATGCATTGCAAATGGATAATTATCAGCCTTTCAATGTAATTTTTATATCAATTCAATGACTCAAAGGTAAATTTTAGAGGGTTTAATTGTGCTCAAAAGTAATTTTAGAGGATTCAATTTTGCATGAAAAGGTTGGGGACCTATGTTTGTCCTGACTTTAATATGCCCAAACATAAAAATCAACACATAAAACAGGTTTGTTTAGCTAAAGACAGAATAAATTCTACAACTCACGTATGTGTGTTCAATTAGCATGAATATCCTAAGGGGATAGTCATTAAAATGTCTCATCCTGTTGTGAAATAAATGTATAATAAAATCATGAACGATCAGCAAGATGATTCCTTCTTTATATTTTGATTCACATTTTCTTCCAGCGGTGATAGAGCTCTTCAACTCAATAGAACTTCTAATGAGGCGTCACCCCTAATTAATGGGTACCGTTGTTATTCGGGGGATCACATCTAACGCAAATAACAATTCACTCATCAAGCCATGAATATATAATCAGCGAGAACATGCCTTTTAGACATGTTTTTCTTTGTCTCTGTTATGGTATCGATGCTAAAAATAACTTTACAAACATATTTTGCAGACAGGCTAGACAACGTTATTGTATGTACAACGTGAGGGCGCATTATCACCTGCGGCGTGTTGAAAGGTGCTGATCAGATGCTTTTGCGTACCGACTGTGATAATTTGAACGGGAAGCAGCTATAGCATGCGCCCTATAGTGACACAATCAATGAGCAGCACAACTAAAGCAGGGATGAAGGGCCGGGCTAGACAGACAGGCGCGCACAGAGGAAGTTTTGTATTGAGGAGCATGACATACCAGCATCTAAGAAATTAAGGAATGCATGGGACTCACAGGAAAATAGTTTCTCTCACTATATACTAGCAGAGAAAGGAATCAGGGTAGGAAATATACATGGGCTGAGGGCGATTTTGCCCCCTACTTTTCAAAATAGCTCCCTGAAATCAGTAGGTAGCCCCTAAAATTACCATAGGGTATTATGTGAACAATTTCTGGATATCCATCAGATTGGAAAAGTATAGCCCCCTAAAATGAAAAATTAATTCCTGCATTGAAAGGAATGCATGGGACTCACAGGAAAATCGTTTCTCTCGCTATATACTAGCACAGAAAGGAATGCATGGACTAGATCACAGGAAAATAGTTCCTCTCTCTTTATGCGTTTCTTAACAGTCTGTCGCTGGAAGTACCACTCTCACAGCAGCCCAAACACAAATAAAACAAATGTGAAACGTATCAATCCCTGCCATAATGAAGGCACCTGTGATGGTGACTACATGTATATAATAGCCCGGTCACATATCAAAGGATTGCGCAAAAGGATGTCAAACGGAGAGCTGAATTTTTTCCATCCGTTCTATACGTTTCTTGTCCATTCCTTGTCCGGTGATGTACGTTGTTCTATATGTTTTGTACATGAAGCAATGGAGACGACTTTCATCACCGGATAATTTAATTTCGCAAATTGTCTATTCATTTGGCATACGTTTCCGATATCCGTTGATATCTGACCGGCCCATTAAGGCGATGCCAGTTACAATACACTAGCATTTTAGATGTTGTATGTTATATATTCGGTTACAGTCCGTTATTCCGAAGGTTCAGTTATTCCGAAGGTTCGTTATTCCGAAGGTTCGTTATTCCGAAGGTTCGTTATTCCGACGGTTCGTTATTCCGAAGGTTCGTTATTCCGAAGGTTCGTTATTCCGAAGGTTCGTTATTCCGAAGGTTCGTTATTCCGAAGGTTCGTTGATCCGAAAATAAAATCGGGTTCGTTATTCCGAAGGTTCGTTATTCCGAAGGTTCGCTATTCCGAAGGTTCGTTATTCCGAAGGTTCGTTGATCTGAAAATAAAATCGGGTTCGTTATTCCGAAAATAAAATCGGGCTTGTTATAATACTATAGTTTGTGTTTTGTTTATTTAATTTACAGCCTGCATTAAGCATACCCCTCCCCCTTTCTCTCCCTTGGTCTGTTTATTTGATCTCTTTATATGAAATTACAGCATTATAACAAACCCAAATTCATTTTCGGATTAACGAATAGCGAACCTTCGGAATAACGAACCTTCGGAATAAAGAACCTTCGGAATAATGCAACAAATGTTCGGATTAACGAACCCTATTTCATTTTCGGATTAATGAACACTCAGGTATAGGAAATTTGCGTGTTCGGAATAACGAACCTTTGGAATAACGAACCTTCGGAATAACGAACCGCACCCATATATTCATGCATACATAATGTACATATGACCACAATATGAACTGTTATTCAAAAATAAATTAAATATGTTGTTATTTTGTACATGATGTATCCGCATACTCGTACATGCTGTAATTCCACACTGTAATTCTTGGAGGTATACATGTACTTTTCTCGTGTTATTAAGGAATTTATCTTGTATTGTTAAATGCATTTGTGTAGTATTAATTAACAATACAGTTCTGGGAAGTACCACCATGATGAGACCACAGCTTGCACTCAGTAATGAGAAACTCGGCTAGTCCAGCAAATGGGAGGTCTCGGGTTCAGTACTTGGCAATACCCTAACTCCTCTCTTCACTTCACAATTAAATTATTAAGTATAATAATTTGTTGTGGTTAAGTGATATTTGTTCTGAAATATGTTAGCATTTAAACTTATAATACGCAGTCCTTTCAAGATGGCTTTTAATTCCAGCTTGCTCAAATTGGCATTGCATTGTTGGCATATCCTTAATTTGACAATCCAGCCACTTTAAAGGTAGCTTGGATTTGTAAATCAGATGCGCCGTGCCATCTTCTGAACTTTCTGCGCACAGTGCATAATGCACACTGGCTCAGTGTCAAGCAGTGCGCACAAACTAGCCCAGTTCAAAATGGCAGCCCAGTGTAGCATCCCAACGCTCGACAATCTTTAAGCCAATGCAGGTCAAACACACGCACCCTCCCCACAATCCCAAACAGGAAGCTGACACACAGGGGGGCCCCTTGCAGGGTTTATTGTCAATCATTGCCCCCGAATGGGCTGCTCCCACCTCTACTTCTTTGTTGTTCAAGGTTTAATTCAATTTCCTTTATCTTATGATCATACTTATTACACGTAAACTGAAGCACTTTAACGTCAATGTGTACGTGTTACATACCTGCGAGAATTTTCGTGCAGGGCTGTATAAGAATATCAAAGTATACAAAATAAAACCAGCATTGCAGTGTTGTTTGTTGGCTGTTGTTCACATCTCCACTTCTTGTAATCTAAGGTTAATAATTCAATTTCCTTAATCTAATAATCCTAACTGAAGCATTTGAACGTCAATGTATACGTGGTACATGGGTTTTTTCATGCCTGCAAGAAATCTACCAGGACAGGGCTAAATAAAAAGTAGTGTTATACTACAAAATAATACAAAATAAATCTAACATTGTTACATTTTTTCGCACCTCAACTTCTCTGTAATCTAAGGTTTAATTAAGTTTCCTTCATCTTATAGTTATATAAAGAGAGCGTGGTACTTCTTTTAGTACCTGCGCAAAATCCACTAGCACAGAGCTTTAATGAAAGATTATTACTGGAATGTCTTGAGAAAAAAAATTGGAATTGTACATTAGTTGTTCGGCTGTTTGCACTTCAGTTTTGTGATAACGAGTATTAAGTTCAAGTAAATTTCCTTCATATGCATACATTCAATTATATGTAAATCAACGTATGGTATGGATTTCAGTACTGTGAGAACACTACCAGCACAGCTTGGGCTACTAGAATTGTATTATCACAACATCTTGAACATTAATCTAGAAAATTTGTCAAACTGTGTTTTTAGGTGTTCCCACTTCCAATTCATTCCTATTTTATAATCGAGTTGCTTCCTCCTCAGTTTCTTTGTGGTTAAGATTTCAATCAATGTCCCTTCATCCTACTTTTACAATTGTATATACATTATGTCAAAGCCTTGTCCATATGTTCATATCAGTTCATCTCACAATTCTACAATGCAGCATGAGGCTTAAACAGTTTTCAATGATTTTGAATCAAATATATACCAAAATGGCAAAACAACATCAAATGTGCAGAATGTTATATGGCACTATTAAATAGCTGTGCCCATCTCTATTTGTTGGTTGTTTATGGTTTACGACTGAAAAGTTAGGCTGCTGTCTGCAGAATGCATATAAAAATAAAATAGTTAGGAACATATTTACTGGGACCTGCTTACTATCAAAACTTAGAAAAAATAGCAGAATATACAATACTGATGCACATATTTTATTAATTTTTGTAAATTGCTTTGGAAGATACATTTATAGATGTGAAATTGTGAATAGAAATATGTTTTTTGTTTGGGTGAAAATTATTTGTAGTTTCTATTTGTTTTGTGCCTCTAGCTGGAAATTTGTGCAATCTCCAAAGACTTGATTGTGATCGGGCATAATCACTACCAGAAGAACAGCGACACACATGACAGATTGTCAATGTCCGTCAGAGTATCAGTGACGTCATCGGTTATTACGTACGTGATTGATTGGTGCTTTGAAGATTAGTCTTGCCATAAGAAATAATGGTACAAACAAAAATAGGCTGGGGGCAATTTTAGCCTTCAATGTGCCCCCCTCAAAACAGTAAAATAATATATATAGATACAAATAAGCCTTGAGAATCAACAGCATATTAACATGGACAATTTGATATGATTCGTAGGGACAGCTTTATTGAAGCCATATTTTCACCATCTGAAACTTTGTTTCAGTTTGTTATCATCATGCCATAAATGTTTGAAATCTAACAATGCAAATCATACTGAAATAAAATAAAATAATTATATAATGTGACCAAGAGTTGAATATTAATATCCAACATTTCCTAATATTTGACCAGCAACCATTTTAAAATTGCACGCCATTCAAATTCAAATTTTAGAAGCTCGCTCATCAAAATAAAATTTTGCAAAAAAAATGCATAATTTAAACTGATAGTAGTGAAGTTTGTAAATGAGTAACAATTTTGTTAGTAAACCTTGCATGTTTCAAAAAAAGAAAATTGTATAACTTTACAGATGGAAACAAAGCCTTGAGAAAGACTATATACACTTGGCTACTCCCTCGCAACAATGACCGATGGTGTATGACTCCTTGGTTGGATAAGCATTACTTGTTATCTCATTAAACTCTCCCAAATATAGAAAGGAGATCTCCTCAAGGAGATTAAAGTTATATATGACCGATTGCATGCTGCTGACATATTGTTCAAAAAATTTGTCAACAATTGTTTAAGTATGATCGATTGCACGCCACTCAGTTAAATAAAATACTGGAAGTATATTGTTCCAGTTTGAAAATCTTACAAACACATTTCTCTACAATTACAGCCTTGTTAATATTTTCATATTTTCATCAGGCAAAATAACTATGATATCTAATTTTCAAATAAAAAAATATTGAGAAATCTCCCGCTCCCCCGTTCTGTGAGAACGACACTAAATTCCCTCATCAAACTAGATACGAGGTACACTATAATTGTCCTTGGTCAATAGGATAGCAAGCTGGTTCTGGTTTGTTCTAAATATGCTCACATAAAGCTTAACAATTACGGCAGGCTTTATACCATATACCATGCCATAAATCTTGCCATAAATATTACTATAAGCTTGCCACAAATTTGCTGGCAAGCTTACCAAGTGTATCTGATTGCATATTTGGAACAAAACCAGCTTGTGGCAAACTTGCAGTCAATTCAGCTTGCTGTAAGCTGGCAGTTGAGCTTGCTGCAAGCTCACAGTTGAGCTTGCTGCAAGCTCGCCATTAAGCTTGCTGCAAGCTTGCTACAATTAATCTTGCCAGCAAACTAGCCAAAAATGTACTTTACAACGTGTACTCCCTTCTCACTCTCAACCAACGAAATGCACACACATGCAGTGTATCTACAAATTACAGTCATTTCTAGTCTTACCTGGACTGCTTTGAAGATCTGGTCGACCAGTTTAGTTGAGACGTGTTCCTCTGCCTGTTTGAGCAGGTCTCGCGTGATGAGGGACGATGCAAGCTGGGAAATCTGCAGCGGCAACACAAAGACAAAATCCATGGCATTAGAAACAAATTCCTCATCAAAAATCTTACGCAACAAACATTTGTATTTACACTCGGGCTCCAAATCGCCTGATTTACAAAGCTAAGCATGGTTGTCTTTAGCAGAAGATTTAAGCAAATCACATTACACACACTTTTGGCTGCATGCATATATATCAACAAAATATTACATACACTTGTGCCTGTGCTCACCTTGTTCCCAAATAGAAAATAACCTGTTATGCTTGAAAAATATTAAGTTTTTTAGTTGGGGAGAGGCTTCTTGCTTGGAACTGGTTAATTTCCTGGAAGGAATATTTAAGAAACCAGGTCAGTGGTGAACATTTGGGGGGAGATTTTTACTACAGATGTATTTACCAGCTTTTATTGTCAGACCTCTGTGTGTTTCTATTTCAAAACTTATGTTTTTTGTATGCAATTGATTTTTGTGAAACATGCAGGAATAAAATAAATAAATAAATAAATTTGATACATTATGTATACAGTGAGCTATCTGATATTCACCAAAATTGATGCATTTATTTAATATCAGGGTCCGAAATGAGCATTTGCCCAATGACCTGGGGCCAACATTGTGTTAACATTTATAAAATGTTAATACAAAAATCAATTTTCTGACTTTTTAAATGTTCTTCTTTGTTTAATTGGGCATCCAAATTCTAATAGTGGGCAAGTAAAATTTGATATGTTTCAGTCAATTCTACTTGCCTGATCGACCGGGTCACCAGGAATGAAAAAAAGAAGAAGTTAATTTCTAGCAAATGTTGCATATTATGTTTGTTTTATTATTTTTAAAGTTAGCGAAACAAGAAGTATTCGTAATAGGATGCACCATCATACAGGAAAAGGGTTGATATATGTACACAGTCACCTCTCACAACTACACACTTCAATGTATATTTAGTTCCTTTTTGGAACTATTAATTGCCGTGATTGGCAGCCCAGCCCACTATCTGCCCTTCATAGGCCCCTTGGGGGATAACTGGGGTATACATCCTTCACATTGCAGCAACAGTTACTGTTTAAAGGGCAATGCAACTCAAGAAAAGCGTTTATACTACTTTATACATCGTAATATTCCTGTAACATTACTCCGACTCAGATTTCTGCTTTGGAAGAAAAATGTGAAAACTCTATAGGCTTTACCACTATTTACGCGAACACTGGAGGCTGCCATTATTAAGTTTGTACGGACATCGGTCAATGATATGCATTAATGCACTTCAATAGCACCTATTGAAACCATTGTCTGAATACTTGTAGATGCGCATCTACTACAAGTATTCAGACAATGGTTTCAATAGGTGCTATTGAAGTGCATTAATGCATATCATTGACCGATGTCCGTACAAACCTAATAATGGCGGCCTCCAGTGTTCGCGTAAATAGGGTTAATAAAGCCTATAGAGTTTTCACATTTTTCTTCCAAAGCAGAAATCTGAGTCGGAGTAATGTTACATATAGTAAACAGGAATATTACGATGTATAAAGTAGTATTAACTCTTTTCTTGAGTTGCATTGCCCTTTAAAGGTGGTTCAGATTTGTAAATTGGATGCAGATCGCCATCTTGAAAATGCCTTGCAAACTGGGGTTTCCTACACAATGCGGCAACAATAGTTTAAAGGTGGTTCGGATTTGTTAAATCTGATGCAGGGTGCCATATTGCAAACACCTTGCAAACTGGGGTTTCCAACCGTTTCCTACACAATGCGGCAACAATAGTTTAAAGGTGGTTTGGATTTGTAAATCGGATGCCATCTTGTAAAACGCCTTGCGCAAGGTGTGAAATACACACTAGTTCAGTGTTATGTAGAGCGCACAATCTAGCCTAGTTTATAATGGGGATCCAAAGTGTAGCATCCCCATGCATTTAATCTTACATAAATCCATCTAAATTATTGGCATCTATATATATTTGCATGAAAATGAGGTAATGTTCTGTGGCAATTATAAGATTGAAAGATATATTATATATTTTATTGTCCATATTTAAAAAATATAGAAATTTGGCATCAACTGACTGAAACATTGAAATAATATAAAATTGACATGGCAAAATATACATAGAATAAACAAATATACAGAATATATGTGACCTTACACCACAAAACGACCAATAAGTCTGGAAAAATGATTGTGCTAATTTTTACATGGCATTAGAGTAGAAGTCATAACCTTTAAAATGGTATATAATTTGTCATATTTGGACTAAGCAAACCATCTCAAAATGAGCGCCCAAGATTTGGAACATGGCTGAATCAGTTTTAAAATTAGGGAGAAAACGGGCCGCTTCAAAGATCGGCGTCCATTCAAGCACTGTTATCTGATAATTTTTATTTGATTAAAAATCATATTTAAACATGATTTCTGGCTCTCAAAATTTCACAAAAGGTAGATTGAAATGCTCTCATTCAGAAAATACCAAAATCCTGAATTTCATATTTTAAACAAAATTTGACTACCACAGCGACATAGCGGTCGTTTTGTGGTGTAAGGTCACATATAAGCAAACATGAGACATGAATGAGAATACAATTACTAAAGAGGGGCAGCAAGTGAAAATGGAAATTTACGATATTTAAAAACACCATATTTAAAAAACACACCGACAGCCCACCATATACCTATATCGTATGGCTCGTATAGATTTAAGAAAAAGAAATTAGACAATAGACTAGTGTAGTGTGTTTTATATTTGCCTGAGAAAGGGTTAGTATAATATATTGAAGTAAATGTAAGTGTACATTTATAAGTTAGAGTAAATATGACTAACAGTTGTTTTACAGGTAGATATATGCCTTACAAAGTGCATATTTATGATATTTACATGTAGTAAATTGCACAAATTAGTATACATGAGAGTAATGAAAAATATAACATTTCTAAGAAAAGTTCATACTGTTAATTCTAGATTATACACAATTATACAAATTAATCACATTGATAATATCAAATACAAGTTGCATATACAGTATTTATAAGGCGCCTACGATTTCAATACTAAAACCTCTGAGTCTTGGTATTTGACAAGGCGGCCTCAAATTTGCATTGCACTTCCAAACAATGACATTTCTATCCAACAATTTTCTCTCATTTCCACCCAGAAGTAATCAACTTCCTAACATTTCCTGAAAATAGTCTATCAATTAGGAAGTAATAACAAGCACCAGGACCATGTTATTCAATCAACAACACCGTTTGACATCCTGACTGATTTTCCTGAATTGCAGGGTTTTTTCAAAAAACCCAAACAATAACATTTGTCAACCTGTTTCTTTTTCCTAATTTCCTCAAAGTCCTAGTTATATTTCCTGATCAAGTGAATTAGAAGTAATTAAACACACTCAGACTTTGGTCTTGAATCAACGAGGTATGACATCCGGACTGATTTCCTGTATTGCTATTAAAGCGCTTTAAAAACCCCAAACAAATGCAATATTCAAACTACATGTATTCAACTCGCGGTATTCCCCAATCAAGTAAAGAAAGGAAATATTAGGCTTGTATTACTATTAACAACACCTTTGAATATCAGACATCAATAGTTTGTAACAGCTAGGTTCTTGCTGAATTGCTGGGGAATTGTATGAACCATACAATAATGGTCCATTGATAAATATCCTATTGGGGTAGCAGTTCCACACAGATTGAGTTGGGGGGGGGGGGGGGGGGCGGGTGGTGGGGGCAGGTCATGTGAACTTATTTCAGCTAATTTAGTGAAAGGTTACACATTTAAAAATAATAACAATGTCAATAGTGATGATGGTGATGAATATGATGATGAAGTATTTTAGGAAATGGTGGCTTTTGTTCATAGGCCCGTCTACATGCATTTCATTTTGACACTGGATGGATTAGGGATATTATCATAAAGTTCTATTTTTTTCCTTCAAAATGGGAGAACTTAATTCCAGGTTACTTATTTGCGGGCTGACATTGATATAATTGTCATTATGAATCATCAAGACTTGATATATTCCACTTTACTGTCATCTCAAAGTCTAAAAGTAGCAAACATGTCATAGCATCATATCAATACTAATATAATTCAACCTAATTGTACAAATTTGATGGTCTGAACTCTGAAATCATAGTTTTGAACTTTTGGGGCAATATGGTTATAATGACAAAATTATTGAAAAGTTTATAATACAAGTTTATAATACATTGTATATATCTTCTAACTGGAAAAGTAATGTAGAAGGCAATAAACATGATCTAATTTATTATAACTAATCTTGTTACTTTAGACAACTGAAAGTTTATCACGATTACAAGCACAATTTCCTGTTGATGTGAAATTGTGCATCAATGAGTAATATCTTTTGCAAATTTATGCAGACTGATACATTTTCTTTTGTACATTATTATCATAATGTTATTATGATACTTACAAGTTATTATTTACAGTACAATTTTAAATTGAGCCTAAGGATTTGATCCTAGCAGGTTCTTTATCAAGGGCAAATGACACAACTAAGTATTAAACACAACCAGATATGGAATTAAAAGGGTGAAATTAAGGGTTTAAAAAGGAACAGGCTAGAATAAACAAGAACAAAGTAATTTTATATTCTTAAAGAGAAAATAATTCAAATAATCATGATATAACTGCAAACATACAAAGAGTGAAAGAGAGAGAGAGCATTGTTTATGTTCAAGTTCTCTATCTATTCAGATTAGTTGCTTATTGTTGATAGATCTATAGTTCATGAAAAAATTGCTATAATAAAAGCATTAAGCAGAAGAATAGTTTTATTTTCCATGTATATATTTTATGCATTAATTTTACATGGATGATACAATTCCCAATGCATGAGAATCTCTTTAAGATTTATTAGCACAAAATCACCATTAAGCAAATAACTAGGCATTCAAAAATTTAAGCAAAATACTAGTAAACCATGTACCGTATATAAATATAGTAACATTTAAAAATGGACTTGAGGATATGCAAGATGAAAAAGCATGAACAGGTTCTAAATATGAAATCATCGATTGAGAAAAAGAATGGCGCTTTAGTCACCTTTTAACTGGGCAATTCCATAAATTCGGACGTACATTTCACACACTTCAATTAGGTACTAAAGGAGAAGTAAATGTAAATCATAAGATTTTATGTGATCAATAGATTGCTAATGATGAGTAGAAAATAATAATATGACTTATTCAGATTTTACCACCATAATGACCTTGTACCGATCAAAAAACACTGCATGGTCGGACGTACTCAGAGAAAATGATTTTTCTGACATGAGGATTTCAACTGGAAAACTCTGTGAAGTTGATCATTTTGTTGGGCCAAATCATCTATTACCATTTGGATAAGATTAGAAATGATGGGAAATATAAAAAAAAAATTGATATTTTCCCTTCGAAGCATGGAATATTTACGTTTTATTTTCGTGTCGGACGTACAATGTCGGACGTACAAGACTGCCGTGTCGGACGTACATGTGTTATACAAATGCAAGTCTACTTGCTGCTGAAATATTTGCTGTAAATAGACACTTTAAGTCATAATTAGTAACTAATGTTGTCTTAAATGGTAGATATAAACATGTTTTCACTGTACCATTAAATTATGGCAGTATAAAACAAATAAAAACACAATTAATCTTCACTAACATGAATATGCACTGTTGGGACTACATGAACTATGTATAATGTAAATTTGAAGTATAGGGTTGATTTTTTAATCACAAAATGTATGTTTGTTGTTCTTTCCTACTAAGAAAATTATTAAATGGCCTAAGTGAGTCATAATTAAATAATAATTATACAACATGGTCCATCTGAAGCCCTCTGAAGTATGTTTTTATGATATATTTTTTAATGACAGCATGATAGTGTGTAGTATTAGTATGTAAATACCCATACAAAAATGTGACTATGGAATGTCCAGCCATATTATGATGATTTGTTAGAATTAGGGATATGAATCACTAAGTAATTAAGAGATATTACATTTGAATACACTCTTTAATCATACAGATAGGATACAGTGTGAATTTAAGTGTTTTAGGCTGGCAAAAACCTACTCATTTCAATGCCGTGTCGGACGTACATGGTCGGACGTACTCAAAAAGTGTACGTCCGACCACCCATTTTTTCCTTAATTAGTGATGATTGGAATTTTTTTTTTTACTCTCTGTTTAGAGGGGTTAGAACTTGCTTTGCATTGACATCCTGCCCTTTATTGGGTTCTTTGTCTTTTCGTGAAATTGAAAATAAGTGTTTTTCCGTGTCGGACGTACATGACAAAAATAGTCCTGATATTAATTAGCTACAAATCGTAATTAAAAGAGTATTTTTCTAATTTTTGTGTGGTAATGGATTCAGCAAGTTATAATGTGTACATCTATCATGGTCAATTAATTATTCAGTCTATTTTAATTGAAATACATACAAATATCAAATGGTATGTTACAGCAAAGAACAATCAGCAACTTCAGTATGCCTTGATTTGGAAGGGTCTCATGACCTTGACCTTGATCAATTTTTTTTTTAATGAATGGTTTTTGACAGTTCACATTATTACCTTCAAATTGATGTATTATTTGGACCAATATGATGATTTTGAAATTTTGGCCTACTGGTTGACATATTTATGGAATTGCCCAACTGATAATTATCTTTAAATTATCTGAAAATTTGGCATCACATAGAGAAGGCTCTGACACACAAGATGGTATGCCAAAATCAACTTTAAAACACCCTTTACACTCTCACTGATGAAATATAGTTACATTTGGTAGGTACTATGAACAGAGGAAACATTTATTAATACAGATAGCAATAGACAGAACTCACAGGACAAAGACATTTACCACATGATGCTCAATGAAGGTGAAACATTTTCAAAAGGTTATCATGTAATTTTCCTCTTCAATAAGCAATTTGCTTTTATAAAGGGTAGCCAAACCATTAAGAATTTATGCTTCATGATGATTCACATAAATATATTGATCTTTACGGTTAAATAAAAATAAAAACACATACAGGTGTCCTTCCTCTTACCTTGGGGGAATTTTCACTTTCTAAAGCACTCAAATCCTATTTAAATAAAAGAAAAATGATGACTTTAAAACCTGTGTCAGAAAAAAGAGCACAGCTACAATCTAGCTATTAAGAGTTGCCAGAGTGAGAATGAGAGTTCAAAACATACTTGTTCAGTCAGTGTTCATGAAATCAATTATTGAATCAAAATTATGGGAGTTATGATTTAATAATCCATGGTTTGATTAGTCACTGGTCAAATTTAACATTTGTACTTCATTTTCATAATTAAGTAATTTGTTTTATTTTGTTGCCCATTTTTAATCAAAGGATGGAATGTCATAATTACAGTCACAACTTGCTCAGATTTGTTAAAGGGAATAGTACAAGTATATTACAAACAAACGTCCCACTGGTATCTGAACTACTGGGAATCATAATTATAACAGTACTAGTTAATTAACAACATAGTATAAAATACTATAGCGACTACAACTATGATACATAATAGGAAATTATATTTAGTATAATCAAACATAATCTTTCTATGACAAAGTTCAGTAAAAGGTCGCTTAAATTGAATTTCCAAAAACATCTTCCTAACTTTTACTGAGGGTATCACTTCCTACATCATGTTTACTTTAAATTCATCCTTTTAAAAATCTTGTTTTAAATTGCAATTTGTATCAGTATCATATGGCAATTATATCATTGAATAGCATACACATTTATAAAGTAACATATCCGCTAGAAAAGTAGCGATACAAGTATTTGAAAACAAAATATTGTAGTGTCGAAATAGAAATGAAACAAACAAAAAATGAGCATCACATGATTTGTATTCATGAATAAGAAAGTCAGACTTTGTCCTCAGCAAATAACAATACATTTGTGGTGCAGAAATGCAAATAATGCGTAATTATACTCTAGCCTCTAGGCCAACATGCTAGAACATGAACGTGTAGTTATAAATATACTGAAGCAAGTCGAATTGTCTCGAATATAAATTAAAGCATAATTATCACATGGATACTGTGTTAAAAGAAAAACACAATTCGAATGTATATAATTATGTTCTTAAAAATATAATGTCAGTGTTCTAGTTGTACCAGTTATATTATATTGTACATTCACATGAGGACAATTAGGAAGTTGTCATTTCAATATTACCTTGCAAATCAGTATGTTTATAAATGTGTTTTCTTCATAGTTCACATGATACAATATATATTACACCATGAAAGTAACTCACAGCAGATATACTTGTGTAATAAGACAGTAGGCCTGGCGTACAAATGGTTAACTCTCTTTCTAACTGACATGATCTTGCTGACCTTGATGTAAAAAACAGTCAGTAAATATTTAGTATGTATCATACACAATGACCAATGTAGGGAAATATAGTCTGGGTAATCTGGGTGTCCTTTTGAGTTTGGCCAATCTTTATATTGTACTTTCCATCAAAATTCTTATTTGAATGTTCTTGTACAATGTAGATATTGATGGGTAGAACTATAATTAAACATTATGTCTGCTACATACTACTTAGTCTAAAAATACTGAAAAATGTGAACACTTCAAATAAATGAACATGATATTAATATGAAGATTTATTTCATGAAATGAGCAGACATGATTTCAGTCGACGATATATATATCATTGCAATTTCCCCAAAGTCACCCTAGTCCATTACAAACACTTTCCAGTACATGTATCCCATATATATATCAGAACATGATGATAAGGATTAAAATGGTGTTCTCATGTAGCGGCATGTTCTTTCTCTCCAGGGTCTCAACGGGGGCTATTTTTGCACCCTATAGGCTCCCTCCAACTGCCTGTGAGAGGAAATATCCTATCATAAATTTTAATCCCTACTCATTAGCCGATATTATATTAACTGTCCGTTCCCTGTAGGGGAACGCGGGCTACTGGTAATTAAATGTACACCTTATGTTCAAGGCTGTGGCGATCGAAAAAGGTGTTCAAAGTGTCAACAAGTTAAAAGGTGAAAAACAACTGTACATGTGCACTAGCTAGTTTGTAATGTACTGTAGGCCTGCCTAGATCAGAAGAGTTGTTTTAGTTTGAACATTATATTGTACTTTGAGTTTTTAAAAGCAAAATAGCAAAGATCTATTGTATAAATCTGATATAAACATATAATCTAGGAATTTAACTTTACATTATGTAGACCGAGCTATGTATCACAAAATATGTTACAAGTTGTTCACAACCGTGAAGCATTTTCAAAAATCATGATTGATAGACAGAAAAGTTGGTGTTGAAGGAACCTCCTGCTAGTTCCTACCGTCGTTACATTATGTAAGAGATATGGCAGTAATTTAAACATTAGTATAAATAATAACAAATAATCTACAATCAACACATTATTTAATCCTCAAATACAAAGTCTATATCTATAGATGGAAGTAGAAGTCTAGACTCTTGATATATGTTTATAATGCACCCATGTTGTAACATTAACCGCAACTCGTGAACGAAACTATCATATTCTGAGTCATCCTGAAGCCAACACCCAAGTTGCATACATATTTTTAATTAACCGTTTAACTTCACCCACCCATCAGTTCACTGCGACCCTTGTTAAGCTACCAATTAAAAATCACAATATCAACCCCCCCCCCCCCCCCCCCTTCGATGGCAGTAATCAAACTTGTCCCTAACCCTAGCTCGACACTGCGACCTTCGTTAAGCTCCCAATTAAAAATAATATTATTAACCCACGCCCCCCCCCCCCCCCCCCCACCCCGCAACCTTCCCCAGAAGTAACCACGCATCCCTACCCCTGCCAGCAGGGCTCAACACTCTAGCTAGCACTTGCCCGATGGACGATAAGGGCCAATAAAAATTGATGTCGGTCCAGTAACATTTCATAAAGAGGAATTTTGGTGGCCCATGGAATCAGGCATCTAGAACAACTCAAATTAAGACTCACTATTGCAAGTAAAAGGAATATAAATGTTTTCTATATTAAACTCTTTGTAGAAAAATTGTGATGAGTTGAGATGCAACTGTAACTTTGTTTCAATTCATTAACCCATAAATTAACCATAGCCTAGTGGAACCTGATGGGCTATGTGCAAAGTCTAGATGGGGATATCAGAATCTAGAACTTAGGTTTATATGGGTTAAAATATTACAATTTTGGATAAAGAACATTTGTAATTTTCTGTTTCAAACAGTTATTTATTTATTTATTTTTATTTGTATTTATTTATTTATTTATTTATTTAATTTATTTATTATTTTATTTATTTATTATTATTTTCTTTTTAAATTAAAAAAACATTTTTTTTTGGGGGGGGGGGGGGGGCAGTAATTAAGTAAATTTAAGTTTTTCGGGCCACTAATATCCTACAAATTAAGATTTTGGGAGCACAAATGGGCCACTAGAAAAACAAAGTTAGTGTGGAGCCCTTTCTCATAGGATCAATACCTGATGCATTTAACCAGTTCCCAACTAGATTGTGCAATTCCCATAGAGTTTACACGAACCTGTAGGCAATGGGTTAAAGTTAAAGACTACTATTAATTAGTGCGCCACTTATGAACCCAAAGTTGTGAACTGTTGTTTCCTCTGCCTATAACCACCTGCTGCTATTATTAGCACACTATAATTATGGTTGATATATAGAATACTGCCTGTTTATTATCTTGGACGTTTAGGATTAAACTCTTACGGTGATGATAGGTGCCACTTTGCACCAAAAATACATACATGTTGACAAAATGTTGATAGAGATGCATGAACTTCAATGTACATGTATGCATGGTAAGATTCTAAAAACATAAAAGACAATTGAAATCAATTCAACCGAACAAAATGAGATTAGAAATTTTATAAGATAAATTCAAGCCCAAAGTAGAATATGCACAAAAAATATATATATATTGGTATTGTTTTCATACATCATTACAATACATATTTAAAGGGATCTAGTAACTTTGTTGACATGTGCAAAAAGTGATGAATGGTTGATGCAATGTATATTATTGTTATCTCATATGTCCACAGGGTATTGTGTGAAAATTTCAAGTCAAATGGACATTGTATGGCCAAGAAATGAGCGAAAATGCAAAGTGATATTCAATAACTCACTGCACTCACTTTGTACACAGAAGAAAAACTCGCCCGGAGTTTTTCTTATCTGAATACTTCGATCGTACATATCTTTGTAACGAAAGGGAAATTTGAAAAACCGAAACCTGTCCCATGATTTTATTGTTAATACGAATACAACAAGGTATGAGGGAACCGCTAGAATGAAAAATTTATTTTGAGGATTTGGACAATGTTACTAAGTCCCTTTAATGCTACATTATGTAAAATGATAAAGATTTTAAATACATTGTAATATTCATGCAACAATATTAGATTCAATTCATGATACATGAACAAAATAATTTATGTTAGTCAAAATGTCAATATATGAGGATACCCTCATAAAGGTATGCCAAATCTGACCATAACCCAATACACAGTACAAAGTGTATGTTTACTTAATCTCTAGAACTGTACATTATTTACATTTGCCCATATATAACTGAGATACAACTGAATTGATAATTTTAAAACTACACAACTTACTGGAACAATCAGATAAATATATATTTTTTAGAAAAACTTCTTCTTATTGTTAAAACAGAAAAAAAAATGAGATTCTTGGATTTCAAGGCAAATAAACATGCAGAAAGTTCAAATAAATTACAACCAGTGGTATGATCTTAAAAATAAATTGATTGCAATCAAAATAAATGTCGTAAGTATGATTATGAATATGATAATTATAATCATTATATTATTTATTATTATTTGTATTACTATTATTGTTCATATAATTATTATTATATCATCATCATTGTTGATATTATTATTATTATTATAATTATTATTATTATTATCATTTAAAAACTATCATTACAATCAAATCGGCATAATCTAGATGTTCTCTGTCAGGAGTGCTCAGTCTTTACTGCAATATTAAGAATCATTATAATTAACTATATGGTAGTGTTATTACCACGGGCGTCGATCTGTCATTGATACCCATTGATCAGGGGGGGATGATCCATTCATCCATCCCCCCCTGATGAATGGGTATTACGTAAGTATCGGCGCCCATGGTTATTACCAATCAAATCAGATTTGTAGATGAAACTATATACTCACCACATCGATGGACTCCAGATCCAGATCCTGCAAGATTTCCTTGTTGATGGAATCCTCCGACATAACGCACCACTCCTGGAGCGATCCAGTGCTCCCCGCGCTCGCTCCCGTATCGGTCCGATCCCTCACCGGGAAGGCCGCGGTCGCTTTTTTGACGCCTGCCTGGGTGCCAATATTGCCTCCTTCTTTTTTCTTTGACTTTGAGCCCCCAAGGCCCCCCTCTTTCCGCTGAGAGCCCCCATGGCCTTTCTCTCTTCTCTTGGAGTCCACGCGAGGCATTTTGTTCTTATCTCTTTCCGGTGTGGTCTCCTGGACAGTATTTCCTAGTATGGTTGTTTCCTTTGGACAAACTCCTGATGATGGTGATAAATGGTCCAAGCTCATAGCAAAGTCTCATCGACCATTATATAACCAATGAAGAATCCTGAAAAGAGGAAAACAAATGAAGAAAATATTACAAACAAATTAAAATACTTTTACTTTTATTTCATATTTTATTTCAGTTTATATAAAAGAAAGGTAATTTAACTTTTAACAAATGCAATGCGAGTTTAATATTTAAACAAAGAACTCAAATGAGTTTAATAAATAAACAAAGAACTAAGAATTCAATACAAATTGTTTTTAACAAATATACAAGTCAATTTCAAATTACCACTCCATTAAAAATGTAGAAAAGGAAATAAAAACCAACTCAGGCTTTCATAATGTTATTTCAAGTTCATAATATAGTAGTTCAGTGTCCTAAAATCCAGCCATAATGGTAACAAAATAAACTTTTTTATTTTTAAAAGTGATCGAAAGGCACCAATCAAATCATTAACATTTGACAGACCTACAGTAATACTCCCCTCAAGGAATTAGAGAAACAAATTAGATTTCAAACAGTCAACACACGACGCATATATATTCATCATTACCTTGTTAGTGATAAAGAGGAACTCCACATTAAATATCCATGCAAGTTGTTGGGGTGTGAGCTACACGTAACATTTGTCACTGTTACGTAGATGTTCCCTATTAAAGTTCTCCAGACCTCAGACCCCAAATATATCTCTCCCTTCGTTGTGCCGTCGCTCTAGGTTTGTAGAGGGTCCAGTCCTGCTTTGTAATGCTAGTATTTAGTTATGTCCACGGTCCACACGCAAGCAGAAAATCAGAACGTACTTCTGCAAAATTAAAGGAGGTAGAGAGAGAGAACAGTCAGAGAGGATGTGCAGTCACAAGCAGTGACAGTGCAATTACTGGAAGTGTCTCACTGCCTGCACGTCGCTCATTCGCTCACTCACTCACAGCCCATACGTACAGCCGCTGTTCTCTTGGGGGGCCCCCTCCAGTAACCGCAAGCTAGGTTTGTTTTCGGGAGAGTGCATGCACGGAGAAGCCCCTGCCACAATCCCACCTGTATCCTTCATTCAGTGACTCACCCAGTCCTATAGCTGTCTCCCGCGCTCGCTTGCTAACTGCCTGCCTGTCCTAGCTAGCTGGCTTCACTTCATCGGAGTGCCAGTTCATTGCTTGACGACGTGTTCCAATCAGCGCATGTCAGTTCGGACTAGTCTGGCCGATATGACAAGCAAAGTTGGTTGCTTGACTTTTTAAAACTGAATACTGGTGAGGCCAGGGCCTGGGATAGCAGGTGGGAGGTGAAAGCCTTTATGTGAACGATCTTCTCAATGCCCATGAGCTGCTTGGAAGGAATGCTCCCCAGGGAGTGGAGATGGTGCACACAATGTGTGCTGGTTTGCATTGTATCCTATGACCGGGGTAATAATATCATTGTAAAGCGCTTAGAGATGATTATCAATCATATTAGGCGCTATATAAATCGAAACATTATTATTATTATAGCAGAAAATATGTTTGCAATAGATCAATTTTGTAAATGTCTGTTTTAAAGCAATTTGACCACCTCTGTAAAGCAGCTTACCTGCATATAGTGACAACCAAAAGTGACCCCCCCCCCCGAGGAAAACAGTGTTCTAGTACCTGTCTATAGAGGGCACCTGTCTACAGTGGCCACTTTTCTTGATTCCTTTAGGTGGTCACTATACAGCTTTGACTTATTTTCAGTAATATTTTCCTTCTTTCTTCTGCCAATACTTGGTTAATGTCTTGTAGAGTACAGATGATAAAAACTAAGTGATTCATGAACAATATGGCGTGATTATAAACATATTTAGCAGAAAAGTTCTAAACAATACACTGTGCCATATACCTGTAAATTTGCAATTGAACATGGAGAGAAAATGGAAATTTAAAGATAGAGGGGAAGAACACAAAATGACTAAGGAAGAGAACACTGAATTGCTACATTCTAAAAAATAAGGAGGAAGCAAAGAGGTCAATATGAACAAGACAATACAAGAAAAGGGGTTATATGACTAGGAAAAAAGTAGTAAACTGTAGATCTAAACAGAAAAAGTAAAGAATATATATAGATTTCAAGAATTAAGAAAATAATGAAAGAAAAAGGAGAAATGAACAAGATGAATAAGATGAAGGAAGAAGAATTAAAAGAAGTAAATAAGAATAGATAATAGGTAAAAGCTCAAGAAGAAAAAGTGAATATAACTTTAAAAAGTAATTCCCCCTTTCTCTCTCCTATTTTGATTTGTGCAATATATATTTTATTCATATATCATATATGTTATACATTTTCATCAGATAACTTGCAATTATATAATAAAGCCTTGCAATTAAATAGCAGGTCACCTATAAGTTATCATGTGCATTATCTTAATTTACCTTAAAAGAAGAATCAATGTGTGTATCTTGAACTTGCAAGTTATGATACCCTGAATCTATACTAGTCTATAGCTATGTAATTGACTTGATTGAATATCAATAGCAAATTAATAAAATGAATGAATGAACCCATCTATCCATCCATTCATCAATTAACCAATCCATCCATCAATCATCCACAATCAATCAATCAATCAATCAATCAATCAATCAATCAATCATGTATGAATGTATGAATGAATGAATGAATGAATGAATGAATGAATGAATGAATGAATGAATGAATGAATGAATGAATCAACAAATCAATAAAATACAATTCATCAATCATAATTCAACCAACCAACCAATCAATATAAGTTGAATTAAGTTCTCATGTGCGTTATCTTAATTTACCCTAAAAGAAGAATCAATGTGTGTATCTTGAACTTGCAAGTTATGATTATACCCTGAATCTATACTATAGTCTATAGCTATGTAATTGACTTGATTGAATATCAATAGCAAATTAATAAAATGAATGAATGAACCCATCTATCCATCCATTCATCAATTAACCAATCCATCCATCAATCATCCACAATCAATCAATCAATCAATCAATCAATCAATCAATCAATCAATCAATCAATCAATGTATGAATGAATGAATGAATGAATGAATGAATGAATGAATGAATGAATGAATGAATGAATGAATGAATGAATGAATGAATGATTGAATGAATGAATGAATGAATGAATCAATCAACAAATCAATAAAATACAATTCATCAATCATAATTCAACCAACCAACCAATCAATTAAGTTGACTTTGTTCTTTAACTATTTTTAATCACCCAAATCATGCCTCTCTTGTTGGAGTGGACTGATGATAGCAAGCGCCTACATCTGCATCTCGATCCCCGAGAGCTGCGGCATGAAATTGGTCACGCCTCACGGGCATCGCTTGGAATCGGCAATCCAGAACTGAAGTTGATAGCTAGGCAGCTATTCTTGATTAACACGCCTAAAATGTTTTTTTTTTTTTGTATTCTATGTACACTTTCACACTCATATGCGAATTTATCAACCTTGTCTTAAAACTAGTCTGGAATTAAAATGATAATTAGAAAAATGCTCACTCTCACGCCACGGAACCGACGGAACTGGAAAACATTTTATCGGCGGCTTTTCATGGGTGTGGTTGCGGGAGTCGAGCGGCAGAGTAATTTGTCGCCCACCGCTGGGGCACACTTCCGTACCTGCAGGTTTTCATCTCTCGAGCTTCCTCGACGCGCACATGACTTTTTGTTTACTTCTACAGCGCCATCTAGCGTTAGTGTGCAGACATTGTACCAGCTGATTTCGGGCCGTTGTCATATCAACTCTGTACAATATTGTATCAATCCGCGTTATCTCAGTTCATAAATGTGTGCGTATTATGAGATTATATGTGATGATTGGTGCATTTATACTTATTTAATGTACATAGTTTATACTCATGGAGTTTTGAAGGAAAATAAAGTAAAAATATCGATAAATATAAGGAGCTACATTATTTGGGTAATGATCCAATATTGAACAAATGGTGGAGGTACTCCGTCAACACACATGCACGAGATCGAGCCGCCGACATATCGACAGTGCAATTAATGCACTGCAATATTGGATTGCATTTACGGGTAACGGGCCCAGTACAGGCGCCGGATCGGACCGCCTAGCTAGCCCTAGTGGATCGGAGTAGTGCTGCTGCATGACATGTCTCGTATCATGTTTTATATTTAGGCTACCCTTCATCCACCTCCTTCATAATGCCGTACTTTTAGGATTATAAAAAGTTGGAGTGGTGAGTTTTTACTGAGGTAGATCTACCTATTACAAATCTGAATCATTTAGACTATTTACAGTTGCGTAGTCGTAGAATTATTCTAGACCCCGGCCTATATTTTTAGTCGTCTGGTCGTAGAATCTATTATTTAATTGCAATTATTTTTTTTTTGTCAGGTGATTTGTGAAGCTGATCCACAATTCATTTTTACTGCTTTTAAAAGCAAACAAATCATACCTGATCTGTAATTGTCTTGGACTTGATGTTTCTTTGTTTGTGTTTTGTTCATGTTCATGTTTTTACATAATTAATGGATTGATTTTTTCTTGTTTTTAATTTATAATAGCAATGTTTGGAATTACATTGTAACTTTGTCTTACACAATGATATTGATTATTGTCTTAATATTGAAACTGCATGATGACATGATGGTGATGAATATGGTGATATTATGAATAAGATGATAAAAAATGATGATGATTGGTGGTATGAAAGTGATGTCTGATGACAATTGTAAATATGAAGATTGCCATTGGTATCGCTATAAAGCAAGGCCCCAGGGGGGGGGGGGGGGGGGGGACTCATGTATAATGTAAGACGGGTATGTGCCGCTTAAAAGAACCCCGTTTTTACACCCGATCGCAGCTCTAAAGATACCCAATTTTCAAAAATTGCCGCTCCATAGACCCCCGGAATGACTTGGCTAGGTAGTTGAGTAGCGCCAAGTCCATTATTCTTCTTCTAGTTCGGCTCCATAGACCCCCGGAATGACTTGGCTATTTATTTGACTAGCGCCAAGTCCATTATTTTCTTCTAGTTCGGCTCCTTGGACCACCATTTGAGCCTTTTTAAGGGTTTCCGTAGGTCTTTGGTAGCTCCAAGTCTATGTATTTTGTAGTTTTAGTCTGCTCTTTAGACCCCTTAACTCTCGTTTCAGGGTTTTGTAGCTCCAAAGACCCTATATTTTGAGCTTGTAGTCGGCTCTTCAGACCCCCATTTCAGAGTTCCGTAAGGCACACCCCCGTCAAAAAATAATTTGAGTGCCCCCCCTGGGAGCAAGGCCCCTATACTCTATAGGCTATCCTATAGTATGATGATAGACATGATTTTAAAATTAAATCATAAAATGAAATGCAAAAGTAACTTAAATTAACCAAAAAATGTCGGACAACTAACGAAGAGTGTACGTGGCTTACACCCCTGCAAGTCAAGGGGCTTATTTGTGAAGTAACATTTGTGAAGTAACAAGGGCAATCCATCCCATGAGTGGAGAATAAATAAATACAAATAAAATAAATAAACATTAATGATATTCGGTCCTGGAAACCAATAATTGACAGACTAATTTATACAAAATCTCATACTGCGATCATATCAAGTCTCTTTCACTTTCCATTATTTACTCATTCATAACATCTTTCTACAGGATGGGGAATCAAGAATGCAGACAAAACTAAGTTAGGAAGAAAAGAAAGAAGTCCTTTTACAGAAGGAAAACATAATGTCGGCAGAAATTAAAGCAGATGATTTAGCTGCGGAGCCGGATATAAATGGAGGAGGAGGAGAAGCTGAAGTAGGTAGCGATGAGCAACCACCAGAATCAATTCCGTCCTTGGAGGGGGAAGAGGAGAATGAAAGTCTTCCGGCTGCAGACAATGACGACGTAAGAAGCCAGAACCCGGAATCTGAAAGCGGAAAATCTGGGAACTCTGATGGTGCTCTAGCCGAAACAAATGGTGCGGACCGAACAGATGAGAATGGTAATAATGTAAAAAATAACAGTGGAGGGACGGACAAATCGGATGTTGCCGGTGGTGGTAGCAGCAGCAACGCCGGCAGTAATGCTGACGAGAGGCCGCACAGCGGGTCTACACGCGGTGATGACAATGACTATGAGGAAGGGACAGAGACCAGTGGGTCCTTCAGTTCAGGTGAAGTCCACGGCTCCGCAAGGAGAGGGAGAGGAAGCAAGAAGGAGGAGGAGTCTGCCCTATCGATCCCCGAAGGAGAGCACACTGTGACCCTGTCTGTTGTGATTGCAAAAGCTATTCCTACAGGTAAAATGGCTATATTTTTGGAATGTTTCAATTGCAATAACTTTGTAGAAATGATTGATGCTACAAATTATGTTTTTAAAGCTGAATATTTTGCGTCATTAATTGCTTCGAGGATTATCAGACACTGAAATTAAGTTGAAAAAATGTTAAAACAGAATTATACCAGCTACGTTTACAATACATTTTACCTGTTGCATATTTATTCACCTCAAGCAGAAATCTAAAATGTGGGTTTAAATGTGTGGCATGTTAAGTTTGTGAATTAAAGGTCAACTTGTATAATAATTATCATATGTATGATTTTAAAAACTGTAGCATATTATCTTACAACTGTTTCATTAGTTTCTTTTATCTATAATTTGTGTTATAAGTCATTTGAAATTGATTTATATCTGTACATAGTTGAAGATCCTGAAATGCCGAAGCTGGAGGATGTTCTGAAGAAAAAGAAGCAGCGCATTGTGGAGGCGCCCAAGGCACAGGGTTACTACCACTGCCAGTACTACCTGCTGCCTGATGATGCCGACCCCATCCGAACCGATGTAGTGACCTTTGGTATAGCTGCCAAGATCTACACGGAGCATGACTCCAAGGTGCTCAAGACGTGGCAAGAAGGCGACCTCACATGGATCGCATGGTCACACAGGTACATTCAAATGAAATATGAAAAGAAAGAGAAAAAAAGTAAAGTGATAGCTAGGTTATTCAAACTGTGTCGATGTCAAACTTGAACCCATGATCCGAGGTAGTGACCTCAAGTGTGGCTGCCAAGATCTACAAAAAATGTACACAGCGCATGACTCCACGGTCCTGAAGACATGGCAAGAAGGATTGCATGGTCACACTTATGTATGTTTAAACAAAATAAGCATGATCTAGTCTCATCATCTGTTACTTACACTATCTCGATGTAAAACTTGATCTAATGAACCAATGAAATGAAACTGCTGGTGTGGCTGCAGAGATCTACACGGAGCGTGACTTACAAGATGATGACGACGTGGCAAGGAGACCTCACAGGGATTGTACACATGTGTAAAACGGAGAGAGATATAGAACCTTTCTGTAGAGGTCTCCTGTTTACATCATTGGCTACTTTTCTTGTTTCCATTTAGGTAACATCACTTACTCACTATACACAGATTTGACTATAGCTAGTTATTTGTGTTTTAAAGACATTGTATGTGATTAATTATAACATAATTTATTGAATTGAATTCTTGATGAAAATCATTGCTTTCCAATTTACACAGCCACAAACTTCATGTAACGAAGGACCTCCTGCTCAAGCTGTTCAACCACACCCTAGAGCTGCGGGTGTGGGAATCCAAGGACAAGGTGGCAGCCAAGGTGCGCTTCGACCGGCCCAAGGCCTTCCGCCTTCCCCAGGGTAAGCCGGGGGAAGATGCCCAAGACATCGGTGGCGTGCGCTCCCTGGTGCTGAAACAGTCAGGCAGCTACGAGGCGTTGCAGCCCAAGAAGTCTTACCTGGACAGACCTGTTCCAACAAAAGGACCGCCAGAACTTGGGGACATGAAGCAGTTCAGCAAAAAAGGTATGATGTGATATTTTTGTCTCAAAACCAATGGTTATTTGATAATATGATGTACAGTCAAGCCTGTGTATAGTGAGCACCTAAGTGAAACAAAAAAAACTGGCCACTGTAGACATGTGACCTCCATAGAAAAGTTCCATTACATTGATATTTCTCTACCTGGGATAATATATTTGCTGCTATAGACAGGTGGTCACTAAGACAAGTTTGACTGTATGTAGATAATGTAGACAGATGAGACATTCTGCAATACATTTAATCCATATTGCAGTTCTTTACCCAGGAGTATACAGGAGTACCCGTTCAGATGTAAATTAGCCTGAGTGCTTCTGCTGGCTACTTATATATGCTCCCTGGGGATCTGAGATGGTGCGCAAAATATTTGAATTGGTTTGGACCAAACGTGGCAATGGTTATAAATCAAGTGCATAGGGAGGGCAATGTGTTATGTGCTTCATAAGAACATACAATGTTTGAGCACTCTTGTAAGAAACATCCTTTATATCTTACTCCTTTTTATAAATGCAGAAGGAAATTCCACAACTGATATGACAAAAGCGTCTCATGCCTCGGATCACTCACTGAAATCCAAGCACAACAAGTGGAGCAAAGCCGAAAGTTCATCGGCAGCTACAAGTGCAACAAATAAACAAGCAACAACAACAACAAAGCAAGGCCCAAAGAATAACTCCTCCTCGGCAGCTCCCGCCAAAAACAAAGACGGAAAGCAACCGAAAGATGGGGAGAAAACTGGGGCAGATGTTGACACAGATGGAAAGGAGGCAACTCCACGCTCAGGTAAGCTTGACATGACCCGTCTAGTTGCCATGGGAACATTATTGCTTGCATATGAATATCAGTATGTATAATTCTAAAGAGACATTTTGTGTGTGTAGGGGCATGCTTAATCACTCTTTGTGCTATGACCCTTTAACAAATATTTTCGCATAAAATGATCACTTTTGCAGAGAGTACACTTTGGTAGATTGCCAATTGATGCAATCTGTTCTTATATTCTGAATTTGTCTTCTTTTTATATTTAGTGAAAATGCAATTTTGATTAGGACTCATAGTCATTTTGAAATGAAAGTAAAACGTGATGCAGCTTGTTTGGGAGTTAGAGTGATTTTCATAAACTGTTCTAGCTATCAACTGAATGATTTATTTAAATGTAAACACATGATGGCACTTATGCTTATGACTTGCAATTTTATTTGATTCGTTAACCACATTTTCATCAACAAATAATATAAACAATATCAAAGGTGAATTCTATCAATATTTCTCCTTTTAAAATGAAAAACAGGGATAAGAAGAATGTTCAAAGACTCACCAATGCAGCGGGAAGCCAAGAGAAAGTCTGTAAAGGCTGAGCAAGCCGCAGCTGCCCACGCCCAGCGCGTCAAGAAATATGGCAACGCCTGTATACCGATCAGAATGAAGCTCCTCTTTGCAGGTAGGAAGATAAAGAAGATGAGGGAATGCACGTGATGTATAAATGAGCATTGCAGAAATGTTGTTTATGATTTAAAGTATACAGATGTACGGTTCATACATTCTAGTTGGCAGTGCGTGCATACCGATCGGAATGATGCTCCTCTTTGCAGGTAGGAAGATGAAACATTCAGTGAATAAAACAAAGAGTTTGAGAGACCGGAAAAAGCTTTGTTATGAGGAAAAGCATGTAATGCATGAGCATTGTAGAAAATTATTATTAATTCTTAACTGCTAAAAGTTCTAATAGTCAAAGAGTCAAGAAAATCAATACAGGCAGAACAAGCAGCCACTGTGGTTTCACAGCTAACGCATCCAGAATTATGGAAATGCTTGCATATCGATCAGAATCAAGCTTCTCTTTGCAGGTAAGAAGATAAGAAATTAAGAATTTTCTCTGCTGAAAAAATGGTTATCCACTGTATAAGAAAAAATTGGTGTAATAAGAATTAGAGTCCACAAGTCCATAGCTTTCCAGCAGCAGAATTTCATCAGCAGAAATGACCAAATTGAAAGATAAAACTAGACTCATTGAGAAACCTAAGAAAGATTTTTGAGAATGAATGGACTTCTGAGCTTTAAATGCATAAAATGTAATGTATTCTGGAAATTCCAAGAGGAAATTGGTCATTCTGTCCAAAGTTCACAATTTACAGACTTTGTTGAAAATGAAAGATTGTGGGGAGATCCCAGAAAGGTAATGATAGGATTAATGTACTTCTGGGACTTGCATTGAATGATTTGTTTTATCATCTAGAAATTGCAATAGGAAGGTGGTCGTGATGTCAAAGTTCACAAAAATGAAGTTATATTTGTATGTCTGATGATTGATTAACCCACTCAATAGTAGTTGGATTGAAAATATGTACTATAGTTTTGGTCTAAGAGAGAATTAAATACATGTGTTATACATAATATTATATTCAAGCCTGAATTGGTTAAACCAATATTTACTGAATAGAAATGCAGATTGAATATGTGATTGCTTTAACTCATAACGTGCCAGGGATATAGAAAGCTTAATGAGAATTGTGTGTATTATTGGTTGCAAATTTGAGGCATGGGCACTCAAGGTGTTAATCCTTATTGTTTGTAGTAGTATTTATGCACCGAGGATAAATGACCTATAAATATTGTGGCTATCATATTACATCGTGTTTGTCATTTATCTGGGCTTGCCCTTTATAGTGGTGAGTCCGGTGACCTAGGTGCCAATGACCACCAGAAATTTGATTTGGTGACTAGAAACTTTTGTATTGGCCACCAGCGAATTAGAATCAACATAAATGGGAGTCTTATCTGATGTGTCATTTTGGCCATCTGAAAGTGAACCTTATGGGAGAACCCTATTAAATGTTTATATTGACATTGATATTTGATAATGAGAATTAGGTTGAGGAATCTTACATTTCTCACGTATAGCTTTTGACAGTTGTTAGTCTAAAAGGATGTGAGGCAGGATGATCTCAAGTTACACC
Source organism: Echinarachnius parma (assembly GCA_037951105.1). Taxonomy (NCBI): domain Eukaryota; kingdom Metazoa; phylum Echinodermata; class Echinoidea; order Clypeasteroida; family Echinarachniidae; genus Echinarachnius; species Echinarachnius parma. The sequence goes on along the minus strand of JBAMJV010001256.1, from coordinate 106,999 downwards.
AAGTATACTGACGTGGACATGGCTTCTTATCATGTGATATAAAAATGATGCAATTGTCATCCAGTGTTTGTCATGGGGATTTCCAGTTGCAATTACCAGTTTGTTTACGAATCATTTCCAAGTAGGGCCTAGCTATTATAGAGTTTCAAAAGTTTTGCAACCATACAAGAGGTGGAATGATGTGTTATTGACCACAACAATGCATTCTTTTAGAAATGCCAAAAGTGGGATTTTCCCCAAAGAATTCATCACATATGAAACAGAAAGTGCAATGTTATGAACGTTCCAATGACTAGGTCATTTTCACTTCAACCTGCACTTGAGTCATGATATTTGAAGGAAATTAATTTCAATACTGTTTAACACCAGTAGCCCATTTCATAAAACACTTGCAATTGTTGTAAGTGTCCAATTAATGTAACTATTTGGTCAACAGCCAATCAGCATGGAGCATTACAGCTGTTGCCATGGTAGTTACACCAATTGGACACTTACAACAATTGCAACAGTTTTATGAAATGGGCTACAGGAAGGAAGAATATGATTATATTTCACCGGCTTACTTATATAACAAATTATCTTGATGGTAAGATCAGTAGTTGTTCATCAAAATGAAGTGTATTTCAGACGACAAAGATAGAGAATAGTTGAAAAGAGGGAAGTTTTATGCATGGAAAATATATAAGCAAACCGTCAAAAGAAATGACAGTTTTTGATAGATATCCCCAAACCAGCAATTAACACCTTTTAAAGCAGAAAGTACATGTCATGTGTCATGTGTGGATTGATGGCAAAGGCATTTCCCACGACTGCTCATAGGGTAATTATGTAAAATGCTTAGAGATGATATACATGTATGGCGCTATACAGAAAATAATGAACATTTGTAAAACAAGGTACTTTCAACATTTTCCCATTTCCAGACCTGAAGACGGTCACGAACCGTCTGGACCAGCCAGTGGCTGGAATCAAAGACGTCTTCATCACGGTCTCCCTAGACGGACCCCTGATGTCCCCAGACCAGAGGCGGGACCTCAACCCCCTGGTGCTGAAGGTGGTGTCCGCCCTGAGCATGCCGGCCACGCCCCTTAGCTACGAGGAGCTGCAGAGGCGGTGCACGCCCGTCTACACCTCGTACTGCTTCTACAAGCAGCCCAAGTATCGTAGCATCAACCGCGACCACGGCAGGAACATCTACTGGGACGATATCAATGTGGAACTGATGGGTAAGCCGTTTGTACTTTTTCCAAACCACTACCAACAAATTGTGTATTTTATCAGTGTTATTCCTAAGGAGGCACTGCTGGAGTATCTCAGGGGGTCACCACTTCCATGAGACTGCAAATTGATATATTAAACAAAATAAATACAAATTTGGGCAAACACCAAAGAGATCATAAATTCATTAAATTAAAACATAAACTGACAAAAGGAATATTTTAAATGAATGAAATAAGCAAAGAAAAGAGCACTGGTCTCATAAAAAAAAATCAAAATATTGTTATGGCGGATACAAAAGAAATGATAAACTCATAATCTATTCTTCATGAGTGCTATATATTTATTGTATTTTCATCCCTTTTTAAAGGTGTTATTCCTAAAGGAGAGTTGCTAGAGTATCTGAGGGGTGCACCACTGCAAATCCAGGTCCATGACAGAGACCGAAGACCGGAGGACATCAAACAGAAACCAACTCTGTTTGGAGAAGACACAGAAGATGATAAGATCAGCAATGTGGGCATGATCGCAAGTGAGTAGCCATTTAGGTTGACCATAAATCTGCCTTTTGATTTTCACTGTTGGATGGATGCTGGTCTTCCTATTATGAATTCATGAGCTTGAACCCGACCGCTGCCTTGGCATTTATATCCTTTAGCAAGACATTCAATTTACATTTGCTGAACTCAACCAAGACCTGTGTATTACATGGGGATCTGGCAGGAATGAATTCCTTGAAATGCTTCATGCACCCTATTAGGGCAGCTTGGCTAAAGCCAGGGTAATACAAATTTTAGTAAATAACTTTTGCCTTCAAATATAATTGCTAGATTGATGGCACGATGTAACAATATAATGAATTTTGCAAAAACTAATGTTAAATCAAAAAATGTGTTAGTTGGATCTTCTACATCTGTTATTATCCTATGCATGTAATCTATCTTAAACAGATACTGACCTACTAACATATAAATAAAGCAAGTCTCTGTCTTGTTATTATGGCAACATAATTCTAAAAGAATTATCTCTGAAATGTTACAACCCCATTGAAGAACACTTATATTAATATTTTACCTATTTTGTTAAAACTCCACGTTCATTATATTTCCCCCTTTTTTCAGGTAAAAGAACCACGCACAACCCCTTCAAGGGACGGCTGAAGCCCTGGGATCCGTACGGAGTGGCAAAGATCGACCTGTCGGGTCTTCTCCTGGGGGAGAAGATCATCTATCAGACATCACCCATCCACAACTGCCCCATCCCAGACCTACTGGGGAGGGATAACAAGGAAAACAGGCTGATGGGCGTAGCCAACGCTGCTGATGGTCCAAGTGAGTGAGATTGATAGAAAATGTTTTCCTCTCTGTAATGCAATTATGAGAATTCCTTCACTCGTTTGTTCATTTGTTAGTTTATTCATTCTTTCATTAATTAATTAATTCATTCAATCATTCAATCATTCATTCATCCTTCTATCCATCCACCATCCATCCGTGAATATCCATCCATCCATCCATCCATCCATCCATCCACCCATCCACCCACCCACTCGTCCTTCCATTCATCCATCCATCCATCCATCCATCCATCCATCCATCCATCCATCCATCCATCCATCCATCCATCCATCCATCCATCCATCCATCCATCCATCCATCCATCCATCCATCCATCCATCCATCCATCCATCCATCCATCCATCCATCCATCCATCCATCCATCCATCCATCCATCCATCCATCCACCCACCCATCCGTCCTTCCATTCATCCATCCATCCATCCATCCATCTTTCTATTCATCCATCCATCCATCCATCCATCCATCCATCCATCCATCCATCCATCCATCCATCCATCCATCCATCCATCCATCCATCCATCCATCCATCCATCCATCCATCCATCCATCCATCCATCCATCCATCCATCCATCCATCCATCCATCCATCCATCCATCCATCCATCCATCCATCCATCCATCCATCCATCCATCCATCCATCCATCCATCCATCCATCCATCCATCCATCCATCCATCCATCCATCTATCCATCCATTCATTTATTCAATGTTTATTTCAAATAATATTCGGATACAGATTTGCACTAATGAAATACAACAAATCTCATCATTATTTAAAACAAATAATTGTTGCGTTTTCTCCAGAGGATGAACCCTTGCCTGTTGGTCACTACATTGATTCGGGTGCAAGGTTAAAGGTCAGAGTAGAGGTTGCTCACCCAATCACGACCCCACAGGAAGTGCATGCCAAGCCAGAGGTCGACACACACGCAGAGGTATGCATAATATTGATAAATCATGGAGAAAACAAAACGTGCAAAAAATCTGATATTTAAAAGTTTAGATAATGCTAGAAATGACCTATTTTACTGTTTTGGCCCAGTCAAGTCAAGTACAAATCAAAATTTTCTCATTTGAGTGATCTGAAACCTGGATCTGGTGGCCGGAAACAAAGAAAAGCATTACAAATTCACGGTTTTACTTGGTTGCCCATACCGCCTAGTAAAATTAAGCATTTTGAAAAAGTTGTGGCCCGAAGCTTATTCTTGGTGGCCTTCCAACATATTTGTGTCAAGGGGACATTATTCTTTTTAATTTTGGTTTGATTTTATGATTTTGTGGTATTAATGGTACGTTCACATTATTCTAATGTGTACTTTTTCTTTTAAGTTCACATTCTTTTCTTTGTTTTGTTATTGTTTTTGTTTTTCTACATTGCAGTGTCCATTTTCTCGCATCGTCTACCTATTTGAGTACAAGAACACAAAGTTCCTGCACAAGCTGCTGCGGCTAGTGACGTCCATCAACGCCAGGGCCCTAGAGCTTGACCACCTGCCTGATCATATCATAGAGGCCGCAATATCCACCTACAAACTCTCCAAGTAAGAACATCAAACATTTTCAATATTTTAGTTAATAAACACAAGCTTGTAAATTGTCCCATTTGCTTGTAGCTTGATAACTGACTTGACCATACCATAAATGTTTGCAATATCCATCTACAAACGTTCCATGGAAGAACCCTATAATCACTTCATTTCCCAAGACTATTTCAAAGTAATCCAAAAAACTATTTCTTTTTCAAGTCTGTATCAAAGTTATATCCACGTATGAACATCAAAGACAATTATGATTTGTTTACACGGTACTTTCTTTTTGTCTTTCGTCTTTCAGAGATCAGCAGAAGATCTCTTACAAATTAGAAAAAAAATGGAAATGTATGATTTTGGACTAATTTTCTAGGGTTCAGTGGAAGTTCTGAATTGATACTTGAATGAAAACAAAATCTCTGTTACAATGCTCTTGTTTTTTCTGACTGTTTTTTCCTGTCATCACCTTTCAGAGATCAGCAGAAGAGCTCAGACCTAGACATCGTCACAGGGTTTCAGATCCTGGATGGAGAGAAACACATTTTTGTATTGGAGGGACTAAGAGACCGTGCGATCAGCTTTTTGTGGCACAGTCTACCCAGACCTCAGAAACAGGGTAATGTAGCAGTATTTCAGAAACTATTCAGATGTGATACGTAGTAATGTATGAATATTTCAGAAAAATAATTATGAAATGTTCTATCTGTCACACTTCTACATATGATGACACACGCAGTACCCCGGGGTACCGTTGTACCCCGGTATCCCGCATTGTGTAGCGCCATCTTGTGTCCACTCGAAGTACAACCGTATTGCGTTGTGCATGCAGTGCAGCGCGCGCTTGTACGCACGCTATACCCCGGTACAGCCCTAAAAAATAAATAAATAATTAAACAAAATGGCGGATTTTCGTTTGGTACCCCAGGGTACCATTTATGTCATCTTATGGGTAAAATTTAATATAATTTGTAATTTGCTGTTCAGTATTGAAGAGTAAACACCAAATATGAATCAAACTGTTTGATACAGATTCATGGTGAAAGTCCAACGATAAATGTGATATAGTATAGTAAAATCAGTGATTTAAAATTTGATCATCCATTGTGTTAGAATCAGTCACCACTCCGGACTGGCTCAGAAAATGCTTGGGCTGGAGTCTTTGGAGATTTTGTATTATACTGAAACCAAATAATTTGTAGTTGGTTGAACTTACTTCAATTTCAATTTTCTGGAAAATGTGCACTTTAATTGTGTGCAGGAATGATTGCAGTGTGTATCCAATGACCAGGGTAATGATAATAGCGGTTAGAGGCTTCATTGTAATTTGCACTCTTTAAATATCTATTATTATTACTTATTTCTAAACAGACGGAGTGGTATACGAGGCACTCTACAATTCCGACATGATGTTCAGTGAGAGGAAGTATGCTGCCCTCGATGTTGACCTCTGTCGCATCAAGCTCCACGAACCCCTGTCAGTGATCGTCAAGCAGCCATTGTTGTATGTCAGGGACATGGTGCCCAGGCCTTGCCTTCAAGCTCTCATCAAGCTAGATCAGGTAAAGGTTTCATTTTAAGTAGTAATTTTTTATAAATCAGCTGGAAAATGGATTTTTGTAGGTGCAACGTTTCGCCAGTTAAGACCCGGCTTCATCTGGCAACTCTTCGATTGGGAGAGCCGTCTTTATAAGGCTGTGGACGGATAGTCACACAAGGAATGTTTGATTTAAAAGTCATTTATTTAAGTCCTTCCTGTGCCAATATGGGCACATGGGGTGGCTATAAACTCGCACTGTTTCTTTAGACATTGGTTCTGCCTCAACTCTTTTAACTTGATTAAAGAAACCATCAGAAGGGGGCTTTGTCCTTATAATAATAATAATAATAATGGTGGCTACTTATATAGCGCACGTTCCGTCTTTTGACGCTCGCGGCGCATCACTATTATTACCCCGGTCATTGGATACATACTGCACTCAATTCAGCACACAAAGTGCACATTGTCCACTCCCTGGGGAGCATTCCAGATAGGCAACCTCGTAGGTATATAGCTCTGTGTGCTTAAGTACCAATCTATGTTCTATGAATATCATGCGCCTGGCTAGAAGGCAGGGTGTACTATCTATAAGTCTTTGGTATGACCCAGCTGTGGATTGTATGCCAGGGAGCCCAATGTTTGTAGTGGTCTTCCTATTTGTCACATTGTGTTGATTAAAGAGTTAACCTTTGTTATTTTTGTGTGTGCATTTTAGCTGGTGATTCAAGACAAGCTGAGAAGCCTGACCAAGAATGACCTGTTTCCCTCGGCCGAGTCGATTGTCTCTCTCAGCCGAGAATTCGGTGTCCCTCTTACCACGGCTGACTTTGAAGGTAAGACACTGGCAATTTGGTATCCCATTGTCTATGGGAACCTGGTGGGTCCTGTATTAACTCTATGATGGTACTTATCTACTGCAGATGTAGAATTACAAGAAAATTTAAGTTTTACATCATCAACACTCCAAAATGTATATTTGGCACACATGCAATAACAGTTTTCAAACATTCTTTGTTGGCAGTTATATCGTTTTGTTTGATTAAGAGGTCCTTATGGATTCTTCTCAAGATTTTAATTTAAAGTAAAACATGTATTGTACTTAACTTTTAGATCTGGAGGAGCGTGAGGAGCCTGTGTATCTGACCGAGGAAGTGGTCCGCGCCCACTCGGTGGGCAACACCCTCCCCCAGTTACGCCCCCGCAGGATCTGGACCCCGCTGGAACTATACAACCCTGACTATGTGGCCTTCAAGGAACAGATGGATATGATGGGACCCATGAACGATCACATCCAGGACAACATTGTGAGTATAATGATGCTTTTTAGAATTAACCCGTTCAGGAATGATTGATTTGGTTATATCATAATTCTCCATAGACCCTAGCCTGAGTATTTTCGGGACCAGTCCTGAATGGGTTATAGGGACCCATTAACTTTGTCAAATCCAACCAAAATCACTTGGAGCTTTCACACTACTCTTGTACCTTGTTGTTTGGCTTATGGCAACAGAAGGACGAAATGGATTTCAATTTTTCAAATGTCTCCCTGGTAATATTGTGATTCCCACAAACTGAAAAATACTACATCATCGTGGCCCCAATTCTCTCTTCAAACTGGCATGAACACTTATTCAATTAAGTTTTAGTACCAATAAGTACTTACCAGTTGAATAATTGTGGAGTATCCAAATGTTAATCATGCAGTATTTAAAGACAATTTCTGTTCCTTTTTCAAAGATACTGCACAGATGATCACTGGACATGTTTGTAAATCTTTCTTTCATAATTTTTTGATTTTATTTCAATCACTGGTTGCTAAGTCTACATGCTGATTATTAACATTTGTCAAAATTTTGTTTAAAATTCTTCTTTGATGATATCGTAGGACTATGTGCACATGATCAGTGAGGAGAACTCCTCCAAGAAGGTGAAACCAAGAACCATCCGCATCGAGCCCATCAACGGAGTGGCCCACAACTACAGCACGCAGGCACTCAACTCAACAGAGCAGGCCAAAGAACTACTGAGACAAGAACTGGCCAAGGTTTGTTTGAATATTTACTAGAGTCTTATCAGAAAAAGAAAAAACAAGTCAGAGTTAGCTTCAGAAAAGTTTGTGTATGCATTTTTACTAGAGTCTTATCAGAACAAAAAAGATGCCCTAGCTGGCTTTGATTTTGAAAGTGATCATACATGCGAGGAGGAACAGTTTTGGAGTCATATTACAGATGTAACTTTTGAAGGTCGTCATCGTCATCATCATCATCATCACTGTCAGTGTCACCATCATAACCACCATCATCATCAACAGCAGTACTGTCATCATACTCATCCCTAACCATCATCATAATCATCATCATGTTCACTGCTGTTGTCATCAGCATAATCAACATAATTATGTCCATTCCCATTGTCCCAATATCCTGTAGGAGCCAGACAGAAGGTTCACGTACTGTCAGGAGAATAACTCGGCCTCAGTGGTCCCAGTCAACGTGGAAGCGGTGAGGAAGGCTGAGGAACAAAGGTCAAAGGACACGTGGCAGACTGAAGATGGCTTTGTCTACCCAGGCATCCCATCCTCCATGGGGAGCAACATCCATCCCAAGAAACCAGACCCAGCCAGGCGCGATGAACTGAAAGAGGTACAGAAAGAGATTATTAACTCATATACGACAAATTAATTTTGGTATAATACATGCATGCTCCTTAGTTCCCATCCCGAGTATTATCAGGACCAGAGTCCTGAATTTGTCTAAAAGATGCGCAAGACTCTAAAGAAAAAAGTCACAAAGCGATGCGATGTGAGCATTTTGAGATTTGGTGTAATCACAAAAATCTTTCAAATTGTATCTTAAGGAGTTTTCAATTGATCAGATTTTTGGGGTCATGGGGTCAAAGGTCACAGGGACCATTATATGCGCACAAAAAAGCTTGTAATTGCAATATTTCAAGAACTGTTTTACAGATTAACGTCAAATTTGGTACCTGTATGATTCTTGATATTTCAGTCAATAATTGTCAATACTGTAATCTTTCAAATTATATCTTGAGGAGTTTTGAATTGATCAGATATTTGGGGTCATGGGGTCAAAGGTCACAGGGATCATTATATGCGCACAAAAAAGCTTGTAATTGCAATATTTCAAGAACTGTTTTTACAGATTAACGTCAAATTTGGTACCTGTATGATTCTTGATATTTCAGTCAATAATTATCAATACTGTAATCTTTCAAATTATATCTTGAGTAGTGCTGTCGATTTCGGGAGTATTTCCCTCCCGGGACTCGCGATAATTTTTCGGGCGAGTCACGGGTACCCGAAATTTACCCATTTTGTTGATTTCGCTATCGGCATGTCACGCCGCTGGAAAAACATGTTCATTCAAGTGACAAAAATTGAGCGCATTTATGACAATAAATCTTCTAAAATACAGCAAAATTGTAAATGAATTATATTTTTAGCATTTCTGACATGATTTTAACGGAATTAAGTTAACATGATGTTCAAATTTACCTTGATTACGACATTTCTGACGAGAATAGGACATTAATGATCTCAGTGACTGATCGTATCTTCAACACACTTCATTGAATATGATTGTCATCGCGTCACTATTTTGGGCTATTATCTACCAACAAGCGATTATCATTTAGTAGATCTAATAAATCGATGACTCCCAATACAATTTTATGTTCCATTCGTATTACGTAGTTCAGGCGAAGCAGCGAAAACCTGTCGCGGTTTCGCAAACCAAAAACCGCAACACGTGTCTGGTTTTCGCTGCTTTGCCTGAACTACGTAATACGAATATAACATGAAATTGCATTGGGAGTCATTGATTTATTAGATCTACTAAATGATAATCGCTTGTTGGTAGATAATAGCCCAAAATAGTGGCGCGATGAAAATCATATTCAGTGAAGTGTGTTGAAGATATGATCGGTCACCAAGATCATTAATGTCCTATTCCCATCAGAAATGTCGTAATCAAGGTAAATTTGAACAGTATGTTGCCATAATTTCGTTAAAATCATGTCAGAAAAGCTAAAACTATAATTTATTTACGAATTTGCTGTATTTTAGAAGGTGATTTATCGTCATAAATGCGCTCAATTTTTGCCACTTGAATGAACATGATAACTCTTGCGTTCAATGAGGGGACTTCCCCTTTTTTCGGGATATCGACTTTTGTGCCCGGGACTCGACATTTTTTGGCGGGACCCGGGTACCCGTGACTCGTCAACAGCCTTAATCTTGAGGAGTTTTGAATTGATCAGATATTTGGGGTCATGGGGTCAAAGGTCACAGGGATCATTATATGCGCACAAAAAAGCTTGTAATTGCAATATATCAAGAACTGTTTTACAGATTAACGTCAAATTTGGTACCTGTATGATTCTTGATATTTCAGTGAACCGATTAGATTTTGGAGAGTTAATGTCAAAGGTCATTATAGAGACTGGCCTCTTCATCTATGCAATAATTGCAACATCTAAACAAACGTGACAACTAAATTGATAAAAGAATTCACTGTAACACAAAGTGCTATTTCTTAAAATAGATTGCTATCTCCTAAATCCTTCTTTATGGTCTTTAGTCCTGGACCGAGAACATCCTCCATGACAATGTTCTCAAGCCCACACTGGAATATCGGGACCGTTACAAGTGGGGCGAGCGCATCGGGGACATGAACCTGTGGCGAAAACCGCTGCCGGGGGGCTTCCAACCCGTTCCCCCGATCACGATCCATCTCGCCGGCGACACCCTCAAAGCGGAAAAACAGGCGACCCGTGACGCAGACAAAGATGTTTGGAGGTCAAAAGTCAAGGTAATAATAATAATAATGAGCAATTTGTATGAAGCATTAACACATAGCGTGATGTCCCTATGTACTGGAGAGGAAAAGACAGACAAGGAAACAAGAATAAAAGATCATACTGGGTTTCCAACAAATATGCATAAATTAACATACAGTATTATGGTAATGGCAATTTCAAATCAAAGTCGGGCCTTTCCGTGACTTTGGGCACAAAAGATGTTTTTTTTTTTTCAGTTTCAACAGTTCTGAGGCTACAAGGCTATTGAAAACTTTAAAAAGGTTCTAGTCCTTTGATGAGCCATAGATGTTTGAATTCTTGACATTATTGCCTGGGTAGAAGGAAGCTATCAGTCCCATATTGATAAGTCTTCAGGGTTCAAACACCAAGTAAACATGGTTGCCAGTATCAAGGGAGATGCAGTGGTTGTATCGTGTGAAATAGAGATCAAGGTGAAAAAGTAATGTCTTTGATAAGCACAGCTTGTAAAGGTGGTATCATAATCTTCGTTGAAAGATCATAATAAATTATTGCAATTTGATGTGTTAAGAGATTACATTGTCGCACATGCAAGTAACAATTCAAGAAGCATGCAGTGTTGTACTTTGATCATAAACTTTTTGCACCGTTTCTATTTCAATTAGGTGTATGACACGCAGATGCACTTCCACCGGGTTGCGCCAGAGACAGAGCTTACGGACGCCGGTATCCGCTCCAACAACCAGATCGACCGGCTGCGTGGCGTTCTCAAGGATGACGCACAGAAACTCTCGCTGCGGCGTGAGAACTTCCAGGACATTCCCGCCCTCTCGGTCGTGGCGAATCCATCGGTGGACACGGCGACGCGGGAGGCTGGGCTGCCGATACGAAACGTGTACGATGACCGGGCATCCATGCTCGGGGAGAGGACTACCTTCATGCCGGGCGGGTACCCTGACGCCAGTCTTGCTATGACCAAGAACAGGATCCCCATCAGAGACATGGAGCACGCCAAGTTTGAAGAGCTCAAGGGATACGACTTTAGGTAAAATTTGATTTTTTTTTAAATCTGTTAAAATTTTTTTTTAGAAGCCTTCGGCTGGCTGGCTGGCTGGCCGAAGGCTTCTAAAATAAAAAATAAAAAACAGATTGGTTGTGGAGGTATTATGTTTCCCGGTTGTCTGTCTGTTTGTCTGATCTTTTAAATGCTGTATCTCAAGGACCTTTTTTGATAGATTAACATCAAACTTATGCCTGTGTGTATTGTGAAAAGCTAACAGTAATGCTAAAGATTTGCATGCAAAAATAATTTGTTAATCACAATAAATCAAGAAGCATTTTATATTGATGTGACATGATATTGATATGATATGACATAATTCGATAAAGTTATAAACGTTAATAAAGTTATAAATGTTAACAAAGTATTTGTATTGTTATATTCACAACTGACTTATTATGTTGGTTTTTATCAATAATGCAAAATTAACTAAAATAACAAAAATCAGCAAGAATATAAATTCATTCAAGACTATTTGATTTTGGAATAAGATGCATTCTCCATAGAACACAGCTCAAGTATTTTCTGAATCAGTCCAAAAGTTGTTTAATAGACATATATTCATGATATTCCACATTTCCCTTACAGACTGTACCACAAGGAGAGGGGCCCCACGTACAAGCGCCAGATAAAGTCGCTCTCGACCGACGACCGAGATAATCACCTGTTTCGCAGCTCACCGCCAAAGTCGTACGAGGAGCCCGCGAAGCAACGACCGGGGAATGAATGCTACCGTCAACCACCACCGGCAATCAGGCCCACGCCTATACACACTGAATTCTACTATCCGGATCGGGAAAAGTTTGTCAGCATGGGAACCGTGCAGAAACCACCGTCCCTGACTAAAAAGAAAGTGCTTGAGTCTGCCATGTAATTAATAGACAACAGAGAGACATGTTTTAGACACTCTACAACTTTCTAGCATAATATTCGGGGGAAAAAGCGGATTTTAATAAACGCATCAACACCAGATTCTACTCTCCGGATTGGGAAAGTTTGTTAACATGGGAATTAACTGTGCAGAAACCACAGGCCCTGGCTAAAAAGGAAAGTGCTGGAGTCTGCCAGGTAAATAGCAATGATAAATTCTGCACTACCAGTATGTAGTATAACATTGAATACAAGAGAAATAGAATAAAATGGGTACTGTGCATAAATCCCCCACCGTTTTAGTTCAAAATGAAAGCGAGGGAGCTCTTTTGCACACCATGCATGTTGTAAATTTTAAAAGAATGTTTAATATGAATCATGTTACATTGCAGTGCATGAGGAATTTGGTTCTACAGTAGGCTATATGCTATTTCTAAGTATTTATTAAACAAGAACATTCTTAATCTGTGTGTGAACATTTATCTTTGATTCTCTTTTCTGTTGATAATCATTACAAAAGTTGTAATTGCTTCCTTTGTGCTCCGTCCATTCAATTATATTTCATAATGTGTGTGCAGAATGTTGTCTCTGCTTATATTTTATATTCTAGTTTCTATCATCTGTCGGTATAATTGCGGTTGCTAGAATGTTTAAACATGCTTCCTTACACCTTTTTTCTGAATTATATTTCATAATATAAAATCAAAGACAATTTTAGAGTCTCTGTGTGAACATTTCGTATTAATTCTGTTATTTTCACATTTGTCTTTATGGTCGCTATCTAACTCGCCTTCTTTATTCCGTCCATTGAAAAGAAATGTGCGATGATAGAAAGACAGACACACATTTGGGAATTTATGCTGAAATTTTTATATTGATTGTGGTAAATGTGTAATCATTATGCTTCGTTATGTTTGCTACACCTTACTCCATCCATTATACAAACGAAATTAATACGAGTCAATGATGAGCTCTTGAAATGTGTGATCTAATATTGGTGTTATTGTGCTAATTGTAATTATGGCTAACTTGCTTTCCACTCCTTCCATGGAACATTTGTGATGATGAAAAGATGGACTTTTATGCTGAAATGTTTTCATATTGATTTGACTGTCAATCAGAATTCATCGTTCTAGTTGGTATTTGGACAGAATTGGTAAAAGATGGTATTTGTGCTAATTGTTTATCTTTCTGTTGTCTGTCATGTATTTGTCGTTATGGCTACTACATGAGCATTGAGCAACTTGCTTTCTACTCCTTCCATTGAACATTTTATGACAATGAAAAGATGGAGTTTTATGCTGAAATTTGTATATTGATTCTACTGCAAATTGGTATTCTTCCCTCTGGTTGTTTCCAGTTTGCTTCCTTTTACATTGAATATTCTGTCGAATTGAAAAAGAAGCACTGCACTCAAATGAAAGCTAGCCTAGTATTTCACAGACATGTATCAGTATATTGCAGCTTTGCATTTTGGTAGACATGGAGAACGAGCCCTCCAAATACTTTGGCTTTGGTCTATCAGAAAATATTCATTGTGTTCAGTGACTGATTGATTGAAGACAATTTGATTTTGGGTACAACATGCCTTCTCCATAGACCTTCTTCCAAATATTTTGGGAACCAGTTCCGAATGGGGAAATTTCATATTTGATGTCACACTGTCATGTGCTAGTGCTAATGTGTTAATGCTGTATTTTGAAGAAGATGAATTTTGTAATAATAATACAAATATACTCGATTTATATAGCGCCCAATATGATTGATAATCATCTTTAAGCGCTTTACAATGATATTATTATTGATTTGATGGGTGCATTTCCGAACCTAGCTTCATGAATGAACTTGTATTTTTTGTCTACCCACCGAAGATTGGCCTCCAAATAACATGGTATTTATACTAGTCATGAATACTAAAGATAAGATTTGTGCATCTTTACAATGATTGGTAGACATGGAGAACGAGCCCTCCAAATACTTTGGCTTTGGTCTATCAGAAAATATTCATTGTGTTCAGTGACTGATTGATTGAAGACAATTTGATTTTGGGTACAACATGCCTTCTCCATAGACCTTCTTCCAAATATTTTGGGAACCAGTTCCGAATGGGGAAATTTCATATTTGATGTCACACTGTCATGTGCTAGTGCTAATGTGTTAATGCTGTATTTTGAAGAAGATGAATTTTGTAATAATAATACAAATATACTCGATTTATATAGCGCCCAATATGATTGATAATCATCTTTAAGCGCTTTACAATGATATTATTATTGATTTGATGGGTGCATTTCCGAACCTAGCTTCATGAATGAACTTGTATTTTTTGTCTACCCACCGAAGATTGGCCTCCAAATAACATGGTATTTATACTAGTCATGAATACTAAAGATAAGATTTGTGCATCTTTACAATGATTGAAATCAAGCAGGGTATTTAAGGGTGCTAAACCCAAAAGTATGTAAAATGTATTTCACTTGTGTAATTTATGTATATTTGTATATACAAGAGCCCCTTAACCTTGTACATAGTGTATATTTACATGTACTTAAATGTGACACAAGTATACCTAGGTATGTGATTCAACATATACACTTCAAATATGGTATTTTAATACAATATTTATTTAAATTTGTGTCCTGTTTAATATATATATTTCAGAAAAAAAAAGTAGATAAATTTGTACCTAAAACAGGATATCATTATTTGTTTAAGTGGGACAATTTTGTGTCTCACTTAACCCTAATCCCACTGGGTTATTTTGGTCACTTGAGTCCACTGGGGGGGGGGGGGGGCCTTTTTGGCCCCCCCCCTCAAATCTCGGTAACGAATGTACCGATCGACTTGAAAATTGGCACACACGTAAAACAAGTCAAGTAGAATAAGAATTTGAAAAGAAAAAAAAAATTGGACAATTATTTTTTTTTTTAATAATTAATTAAAATTTTGAATATGCAAATTTTTGACGAATTTGGGAAAAAATTGGGATTTTCATCAAAAATCAAAAGAAATTACAGGATTTCTTCAGGTTTTCTGTAAAAATACTTTCAAATTATGTTATTCATCATATCCATGTTTTTTATGTTGATAAATTATATCACTAATTTGCATAAATATGCAAATTAGTATTCCCGGATTTATCCACATTGTTTTCATTCTTATGTATTTTATTGTTTTTTTTTTTTTTTTTTTTTTTTTTTTTTTAGAAGAATTTATCTCTGAAGTATTTGAATTCAACTAATAACAAAGAAATAATCCAAATTATAATTAAAAGTAACAATTATAACAGATTTGGAGTTTACATGGCGTCGGATATAGGAATTACATAGAAACCTGTACAAAAATTACATTTTTTTGTGACGGACGAGCAATTATCGACCTCTAAAATCAGTTCTACAGGTCCGACCGGGGTGAATTATATATCAAAACATGCGGGAGACTTGAGAGAAAATAGTCATGAAGTTTGAACGTGAAATTCCAAACGGTCTAGATGCACGTCAAAAAAAACGACAGGGGGGGGGGGCCAAAATGGCCCCCCCCCCAGTGGGATTAGGGTTAAGTGATGCATTCTTGTGATCGTACTTTTATTGCAAAAAAAATCTCTTTTATTCATATCATTGGAAAACAGAAAAATCTTCATTAAAGTGATCCCTTAACTTTATATTTTTTTCCCAAAACTAATATTTGAGATTTGGATACTATGGATGATTGAGTCTACTTTGACTACATAGTCAAAAGCTTCTATAGACGCATTCAAATTTAATCTTAAATATCTCCATAATTAGGGAGACATTTGACCCATTTCATTATTCTGTTACCATAAGCCAAACAACAAGATACAAGAGTAGTGTGAAAGCTCTATTAAGTGATTTTGGTTGAATTCTACATCCATTGCAGTGTTGTCGAATAACTGTTCAAAGCCTATTGCTTTTGGTATAACATGCATTCGCCAAAGTCAACCACTGTCTTTTGGGGACCAATACTGATATGAAACCCCACCATTATTCAACCAGCTATTCCGTCCACATGAGGAAGAAAAATATGGTGTTATATATATATTTTGACTTTGTCTTGAAAACTAAATGAGAATAAATTTTGTAAATAACAAATACACACCTGAAGCATTAGACTTGAGTTGATTGCATTTACTGATTTATTGAGTCCACATGAAAGTTCATCAAGTACAAAATATTTGCAACATCTTAACA
Source organism: Echinarachnius parma (assembly GCA_037951105.1). Classification (NCBI taxonomy): domain Eukaryota; kingdom Metazoa; phylum Echinodermata; class Echinoidea; order Clypeasteroida; family Echinarachniidae; genus Echinarachnius; species Echinarachnius parma. The sequence goes on along the minus strand of JBAMJV010001256.1, from coordinate 90,418 downwards.
ATATCTTCATCGTTTCTTTATACAATTCTGCTAATAAGGTCCAACTGATTAACACAATGATACATAATGTATTCATGAGAATGGGGGGGGGGGGGGGGGGGGGGTGTTGCATAAATAATTGTGATTGATCGAAATTCAGAAAATATACCCATTTCAGTGCCTCGCGACACACATTTTGCCAGTCGAGAGACAGTCGGATGCCAGTTGGGGCCGATTCAACGCAATAAATCTGCTCCGACCGATCGGGCCCAACTCTAGCCTGATTTAAACCAGTCGGATCGGGTAGAGTCGGCTCTGTCTGCGCCGGGCTTAATATGCAACTGGTAGCTGGTGCTAAAATGTACATGAAAAACAGACAAAATGGTTGGTTCATACTTTCTAAAATGTAGTGCCCCCTACTCACATCTGAAGAGCAAATTTCTTCATCCTTTATAAGCACACTTGTATTCCAGTAGAAAAATATAATCCCACAGGGAATTCTTTACACAGCAGAGGAACAATAACGATTACAGTATTCACCAATTCATAATTGATTCTATAGTGTATCAAAGTGTTGCATCACAGCTATTCATTGCCTTGGGTAATACATCTAAATGTTGGGCAAGCCAGAAATGTCTGACCTAGCGGTTGCATCACATTTTGGTACTCTATTCTCATGCTACTTCTAAAACTATCTTTAATTGGAATTGTCTTCCCGACATCACTTTACTTTGCAAGTCTTTGGTGTGAAACATTTCAAACATCAACGTGGGTCTATTATAAGTATTGTGATTTGTTACTGTACAAATCAAAATGTAAATGTTAATCCTGTGAATTGAAAACCAGTATGAATCGGCCTCCAGTAATTTGCAATCAAAACAACATTATTATAATTATAGCAATTTAAATTTGGTCACTTGCATAATAAACTTTTTAATACACTATTTTCTTTAGTCATGCATTCTTCCACTGTATACTATAATATACATGCATCATAGATGAGTAATAAAAAATATTCTATATAATATCTGCAGATCATATTTGAATAATAAATGAATGTACAAATTTGATATTATAATAGGCTGTATATAAACATAAAAACAAGCAATTGCTTTTTACAAGGCTTATGCATTAGGTAATGGGCTAAACAGTTGCGAACAAGTTCTATTGTAGATAACTTGTGCCATAGAAAGGAAATGTTAATTTTTAGTTGTTTTTTTCCAAGCAAAAGCCGCGATTGCTTATTTGTATACATATGACCCAATACCTGTAATCAACATTACAATAGAGAAATGTTGTGACACAATATACAGACATTATTTGCAAACATAAAGGGATGCTACAGACATCCATAGTCATATAAAGTGTTTGCTTATTTGTATACATATGACCCAATACCTGTAATCAACATTACGATAGAGAAATGTTGTGACACAAATATACAGACATTATTTGCAAACATAAAGGGATGCTACAGACATCCATAGTCATACTTGCAACTAATAAAGTGAACGATTATGCTTCATAAACACAAGTTATTCACATTGCACAAATACATGTATGACAAGGTACACATGAATTACTGCAATTGTGCTATTATTTCTCTCGGGTGAATGAATCAAAACCATTATTTGAAGAGAAAATAAACGTAAACATACACTTAGACAATACCACACATTGCGTTTCATAATACTGTGTGATTGCCATTAATTCCATTGTAAAACAGAACAATCGTTGTAACTGAATATTCCATATGAAAACACAAAATATTATCAAACAAAAAAGGTGTTTTCATTCAATACTCAATTTCACTTTTAAGGCCACTTTAATTTGCACAACTAAAACTAAAAAACTAAAATTGGACATAGTATAGACTGTGTGTATTGTACGTTTCATAGTCGAGCAATATAACAGCCAAAGTTGACTTTTACTCCTTATTAGTTTGCCATGGATATAGCAGCTCAATTGGAGTTATGTATAGGGTGTGGTGTAAATTTGTGACATTGGCACTCGAGGAGTTAATACATCTTTTCTTATTGTTCAAAATGTCCAATTATTGTAACTAAACTGCCGATAGCCAATCAACATTGATCAGTGTAGATGTTGCCATGGTAGTTACACTAATTGGACACTTCAACAATGTGCAAACAAATTCCCTGAAGCTGGGCCCTGGTTGAAGTTGTCTTTGGGGTGATTGTGAGTATTTCAGCTAGCACGGGTCTGTGTTTTCTAGTTGGCCAATAATGGCAGGCACGTTCGAAGAGGGTGGAACTATGATTATTATGATTATTCTAGGGAGCCATGTAATATCCAGTGTAGCAATTGCCAGAGAAGATGATGTCCTTGAATCGGGTGTAAGATGTCTTCGGGGCAATTTAGGGTGAGGATGTCGGCTAGCATCGGTCTGCATCATCTAGCTGGCCATAATGGCAGCCATGTTGGAAGAGGGTGGAGCTTGGATGGCTGTACGACAAAGAAAAGAAGAGTACACAAACAGTTTATTAATCACTCCACCTGAAATATATAATACATAATATACATCATTCATGTATACATGTAAGTGACCAATACATACAGCTTCAGCTTCTTCCTATTTTAAGTAAATTGCAAAAGATAATCATTAATGATCGGAAAGGAAGAAATAATAGCATCGCTTTAAACTATGTTCCTCCCTTGGCTCCTGATGGAAACATGCATGGGCTGAAAAAAACTGTCTCCGCCAGGGCTCGAAACGGGTCTCCAGCTTTGAACGCCGATGTCTTCACCAATAGGCCACATAGACCTTTGTGAGTCACCTTGTCACTGGCAAGCTAATCTCTCAGCCCTTTTGTGCTTAACTGATACATGAGGAGGGAGTTATAAATAGAATTCAAGAATCTGTGACATATATATATATATGATATGTGAAAGATGGAGCGGTATGTATTGGGTCCATCATTCACTTGTATATATTTGTCACCCAAACTAAAGAGTACAAGTATAAAGTGCACACTTTGTATATAAAAAACTTACAGCCTTTGTGCATACATTATAATCAATGCCGAGAAGTTTCAATTACTCATTCACTTGTATATATTTGTCAACAAACCTAAAGAGTAGTACGTGCACACATCGCAAATAATAACTTACAACCTTAATGCATAAAATCGATGCCCAGAAGTTGAAACTCATTATTAAGGAGAAAAAGAGCAAGACGTTAAAGATGATCCTTGCTATCGTGAGGTTCATTATTTAATTACATGTGATTTAGATAGGAATGTATGATCATGTCATTCATGTGAACGATCAACATTGTTCTGATGTTTATGATGTTCTGACATTGTTTGATTATGGATCAATAAAGGAATTGAAAAAAAAAAGAAGAAAAAAAAGAGCAAGATGTCTTACCAGGTGTATTGGCTGTCGGTGGTGCTGGCAAGGCTGGTCTGGATGGGGGAGGGGCCTCAATGGCCAGTTCTGATGAAAGACAACAAACAAAAGTTGGTAACTCTTCTCTATGTTTGAATTTACTTTATACAAAAAAAAAGCTGCATCACTTTGGATATCCCTCGCACATATCCCCAAGTTTATTTGGTTATCCTTTGGGTTAGTGTCAGGTTTATCTTCTGACTACCATGAGCATTGAAAAGGGTTTCTGGGAGGAATAACCATTACAAGAGCAAATAAATTATTGGGCAACCTACAGAAGAAAAATGTATTTCCTAATACGGTAATGTAAATCTCATCAAGAAGTAGACAATGTATGATTTCACTTGCCCAAATGGACCAGTGAAGACAAAATTGAGTGTGTAGGTTTTGGCTAAGTGATGGCAAGACTTACTCTGCTCCCTCTCCTCCTTCTCTGTCTTCTCCTCCTGCTCCTCCGCCGCTGTCTTGTCAGCCCTGAAGAAGATCCTGGCACTGCTCAGACTGTAGTACAGCAGGTCAAACTCCTGTACATAGAGAACCACAAATATCATTACTGGAGGTCTATATACAAAGATCAGTTCTTAGAAGTTTATATAGTAATAATAACATGTTAACCCTGAAGAAGATCCTGGCACTGCTCAGACTGTAGTACAGCAGGTCAAACTCCTGTACATAGAGAACCAAAAATATCATAATAATAATAATAACAATAAACCGTTTTTATATAGCGCATATCACAAAAATTAATTCAAGTCTCTATGCACATGTATGATTTGTAACCCCTTGCCTACAGGAATCGGGATGTCTATGCACAAAGATTATGTTCTTGCAGGTTTCTACAGCAAAAAATACTTGTCAGCCCTGAAGAAGATCCTGGCACTACTCAGACTGTAGTACAGCAGGTCAAACTATTGCAAAGAATAACATCAACATAGTTGAATTACAGATGCTATTGATATTTCAAAATATTTGTTAGGAAAGGGTTTTAAACCACTGACAGAACAACCCTACCGAAGTAAAGCAAATGGATGGATGGATGGATGGATGGATGGATGGATGGATGGATGGATGGATGGATGGATGGATGGATGGATGGATGGATGGATGGATGGATGGATGGATGGATGGATGGATGGATGGATGGATGGATGGATGGATGGATGGATGGATGGATGGATGGATGGATGGATGGATGGATGGATGGATGGATGGATGGATGGATGGATGGATGGATGGATGGATGGATGGATGGATGGATGGATGGATGGATGGATGGATGGATGGATGGATGGATGGATGGATGGATGGATGGATGGATGGATGGATGGATGGATGGATGGATGGATGGATGGATGGATGGATGGATGGATGGATGGATGGATGGATGGATGGATGAATGAATGAATGAAGAAATACAAGAGTGTCATGACATACCCTCTGGTAGGTGTCCAGTCTCTTGATGGTCAGCTGTGCCGTGTTCTGTAGCTTCTCATCACTTCCCATCTGTTTCCTCACAGCCTCCTGTAATAAAAAAATAATAATAAAAAAAGATCCATCAAACAGGGATGGAACGACAGACAGACGGACATCCCCGCAAACATAATGCCGCCAGACACTTTGTTATCGGAGTCATATAAAAAGTAACATAACCCTCTTATTAGCAAGGGCGACAGACAGTCATTGTTATTAGAACCATTATTATGTTACCAAAGAAACTGATGTCATCAATCTAAAGTGCTTAGAATGGATTAGCAATCATATAATAGGCATAATATAAATTGAAACATTACTATTATTATCATTATTACTTCTGTGTCCTACATGCATGCATGTAATACTCAAGTATAATAGTCTGGAAGGGATAAATATGAAAGTAGTCTATTACCTTGTCCTTGTTGTACTTGAACTTGACAGAGTGGAACCAGTGTAGGGAGTCAAACTCTTGGTACTGATCCAACAGCTTCAAGATGTAGGCCACGCCTGCATAGACATACAAACACAAAGATATTCATTCAATCCAGAAATGGAGGGAAATTATTTATATCTAGAGGAGACACGGACGAACAGCAAAAAAACATAGTACCTAATATCCGCTCCTTTCTATAACTCATACCAGCGCTATAGTTCTTTTTAGAACTACACCCAGCCAGTGTCCCTCTGACCTGAAGGCGATGCTTCCCCAACCTTACACCATTAGAAGAGCAACTCCTGCCAGCACGTCAATGCCGAGCCATGCTCTATCAGAACCCAAGTCAAGAACCCACTCAACTGGCAGGAGCTTCATAAATGCTGCAGTCAATGTGTGGAACCGTCTGCCAGAGTTCAATCATTCAAGACACGTGTGCATCAGCACCTTTTGACAAGGACATCAAGTATCTGAGAGCATTCAGAAATCTTAAGCTGCTGTGAACCATTGATTGGCCTATGAGGATGTCTTTTATAGTGCTCTTTGCCTATATTGGAGTTAGATTTATATCTCACCTTGTGGGCTATTGTTCACTATAGCATATTATAAAAAAAAAAAAAAAAAAAAAAAACCAACTACTACCCAAGAAAGATACCAACAGTCCTTATCAAGACTCTCCAATCCTCCCTTCTCCCATTGTGAAACTGTTTGAAGAAAAAAAAAAAGACACAACTTGGGTCTTACCCATAGCAAAGCCGTCATCAGTGAATGCAGCTCCTAGTTTGTTCTTCTTGTTCAACTTCTCCTTGGCACTCACAGTGTACTCCACAAAGTTGAGGGTCTGTCAGAAATATACAAAATAACTATCATTGTTTGAAATATGCAGAGTAATGTACCAATTCTAAAAAAACAAGATGAAAATGATCTGTTTATTAGGCCACAACAACGTTGAATGTAAAAAGAAAATGGCAAAAACAAGTCTGCATTTTAAACAAAAACAGTATTTTTGCTGCAATACGAAGAGCTTTGGGTGGTATTCTGTTGAAAAATGTATGATACATTTGTCTATCTTTGGATAATCTTAATGCTGATCTTAGGACCAGACCATACCAACCCTAGTATATATTTAACCATTTCAGTAACAGTAACTTGGTGAATGTTTAAACTCCATGAGAATTCAATAATTTATGAGGGAATAGAATTATTAAACCATCTCTGTATCAAAAGATTGAATTACAGTAGTCTCCGCTTAATTTGGTACTAGGCTTCTGCAAGGTATATTTTCCTCCTTTAACAGGTGTACCCCCCCCCCCCCCCCCCCCCCACCCCCTGGCTCTGGCATAGCCAAAATAACCAGGCCTGATTAGGGTTAAGAGTTAAGGGGTGACAATTTCCTTAACCCATTAAGGACTGATTGATTTTGCTATAACATAATTCTCAATAGACCCAAGCCCAAGTAATTTTGAATGGTTTAATTATAAGAAACATAGACAAAAAGTTGAGTCAAACCCCTAAAAATGTTACCCTATTAAACAGAGACTGCTGTCTGTGCCATTGAGTTTATATGAAAATACACATGCAAAGCCCACATTAATGGTAGGGTATTGACTCACCAGGGCAGGCAAGATGGTGTAGAAGTTCCTGAGATGCATGTTCTTGGGATTCCTGAACTCTGGGGAGAACACATCCACCAACATCTGAAGAGGAAAATTGAATTATAATAATTTTGTCATTTCCACAAAATGTTACAATAGGAAGTGGTTCAATTAGTACTGTTTATAAAGACCATTTGATTTATCATGTATATTTTAACTCTCAACGTGCCAGGGATTTTAATGCTCTATGGCATTTGTGTGCATTGTAACTCGCAAAAATGCGAGCTTGGCACGTTAGGAGTTAAATCACTATTTAGGGAAGGAAAAAAAAGCTCTGGTGTGCACGAAACATCAAGCCTGTTGATGGCTTCAATTGTGCACCACCTTTCCGATAATACAAATCAAAATTTGTTTATTACTATGTATTGTTTGAATGGTTCATAGTACATATTTCTGTGAATATTACTTGATGTTTGTACAGGTAGTGATGGTTTTTACATGTTAGACAATTATCAGTGTTGTACACATCAAGATGATTCTTTTTAATGATAATAAATTTGGACTTTGACATACGAGGCAATTGTAAAAATAGCTTTGACTTGCCCAAGAATGAAAACTATGTAATACTGACCTTAAAGTACTCTGTCCCCTCTGCAAAGTTCTTGGTGAGATTCCCAATCACATTGTCCAGATTCCTGAAAAAGTGAATACAAAATTACCAAATTATCAAAAATGATCTGTTTGTTGTTTGGTGTGAAATCTAACAAAGTACAGACTTTGATGTGCACTATACTGTATAAGCTGTTAATTTCGCGAGGGTTTTATTTTCGCGAATTTCGCGAATCACTACCAAAGCGCGAAATTAACAACACGCGAATATATTGGCATGAACTCATGTCAACTTTTGGCACGATGAAATAAGAACGCAATTATTACTGAATGCTGTATTTTGCGCTATACCCCCCACCCACCGAGACAGTACTGTACAGTTCAACACTAATATCACGTGCATGTGCTTATCAACCGATATAAAAAGAAGGATGTGGCATAAACGCAACATGGCGCCAAATTTACTTTGTAAACTCCTGCTGGTAGTATTACTAGCGCGTACCTTGTCCGTATATATTTTACCAATCCATTGATACTATAGATCGGTGCATCACACCCGCCGTGTAATCATAGTTAGTATCCACCGATTTAAAAATAAAAGGAATCAAAATAAACTTAAGATGGTGGCATATTCACGTCATACTCGCGCCTGTCTTATCCATTTGTTCACAGATATGCTATGAATGTAACATCCATTGAGACTATATATCGGTGCATAAACACGCACACGTATTCATCGCGCGCTTTCTCAGTGCGCTCTAATATCAATACTAATTGACTTTCGTGCTTGAATCATTCTCCCATATGTTTGCATGTTCCCGTCAGCGGCACGCCGCCCTGCGATGCCGTCTACATGGTCTATGGCAATAGCTACAGATACAGAGCGCAATACAGACAATGCGTAACCATAGACTTGTACAGTATTCAGCTCTATGCGAAACTCATTATTATTTATTAGTACGAGAATCGCCATTCGCGGGACAATGCTTCTAGTTACTATAAAGCTTATAAATCATATTTTGACCGAAACTGAGGTAAAATTTGTGTACATTTTAACAATATTTCCGTAGAAATTACATTATGTTATGTCGCCGTTATGATAGAATACACATTTGTTCATTTATTAAAAGGATTTTCTCGTGCAAAGTACACATCATTTTTGTCATATTCTAATTTCTGTGCGATGCTATTTTCTCACAGGGCCGGCAGATCGCGAAATTAACAACTCGTGAAAATGTCTGAGACCCTCTCATTCGCGAAAATATCTGTACACGAAAATATTGGCGTATACAGTACATCTTATAAGTAATCAATCATAATCGATCCACGAGACATGGCTACAGGCGAAAAGTTTCCACCATTTTCACTACAACCTCAACCCATGATCACCGAAGCAAATCTTGATGAAAGGCCGGACATTCAGCACATTTCCGACAGTGGTTGGTAGAAGCATGGTTAGCACCAGCCCTTGAGCCCATCCTTTGCCCCGTCACTTTACTCCTACTTCAGGATGGAGACTGACAAGAGAAATGTGCAGAGAAAACAACTGAAAAAAGATCTCTCCACCACTGAAGCTCACCTTGAAGAACTGGATCAATACTCTAGACAAAACTGCCTCATCATCCACGGGATCATCCACGGGATCGTGGAGACTATGGAGGAGCGTATCAACGATTTCATATGCACAGAATCAGTCAATGAGGGAGAATGGGTCAACGGGAGGGTGCATTGCATTACCCGATCAACACAAAGTTTGCAACGTACAGGCCACGACTACAGATCTATGCAGCACGGTCGAAACTGCACAAGTCAAGCAAGAGGATCTTTACCCATAAGAACCTGACCAGCGACAGACAGAAACTGATAACAAGGGTCAAGCTGACAAGAGTATCCCTCACCAGATCACAGGGTACGGTCTCAAGATAGCAAAATCAAGATAACAAGATATAACGATAACGAAAACGGGAGGGACGGACAGATGGACAACCTGAAAACATAATGTCTTCTGCCACTTTGTAAGCGAAGGCATACAAACAAATCAATAGCCTCAAACACCGTCTTCATTTGATTAATTTCTTCCTGCCCATCATTCTGTTGAAACTTTCTTCCCGAGTGACTTCATCTGACAATGAAAAAAAAAAATATCTCTCCTCGTGGCTCAAACAACCATCAGATCTGAAGACCTCACTACAAACTTGCTTTCCTCCTTTCTTGCCATTCAATCCGTCTTTCTCTGTCTGCATCCATTACTCTGAACAGTGCTGTTTGTTACAAAGTACATACAGGCAGTAAAGAAATTATGGAAGCACAGGGCAAACTTGCACCCACAATGCCAAAAGAGCACCCCAAAATAGTAACATAGTCTTCATAACATGTCACATCATTCTAAAACAAATTTCAAAGTGTGGCAGTCTTTGATGCTTTAAAGCTTAAAAAGTAGCCCCCACAATAATCTTTCACTGTTAATTCACTTACCTCGCTGCCTGAGTCACTTCATCGGACAGTTTCTCCTCCACCACCAGGTCCTCAAAGCTCACTATGTCCTCCAGGTCAGGTACAAACCTATGGCAGAAAGAAAGAAAGAGTGAGAAGGTTGTTAAGTAATTTGTTTGCTAAATTGAGCGTTGCATACCATCTTGTAGATAAAAGCCTTCTCTATGTGATGCCAAATCTTCAGATAATAACTATATCTAATTTTGGGAATATTGATCAAAAATAACAAGTGAGCCACGATTGGTTTCTACAAAGCTCCCAATCTTTAAACATGATTATCTCTGAAATGCAAAAAGTGACTTGGGCACTGGGGCCCTTCTCAACCAACTAAATGTTGGTTCAGTATGTACATGACTGTAGCTGAAATGTTTGGTCAATTCTAGTACACTATTTTTGTGGCACATCGAGTGAGTAACATCTGATTTTTTGGTTCATTTCTTTTTTGATTTCGACTGAGAGAACAAGAAAAAGATCAAGGCATCTTTGTTTACCTGATGGCATTGCTACAGCATCTGAGTCCACCGGATCTGATCATGCGAATGTAGCCCATGGCATTGCCTGAAAAATAGATACATGTTTGATTGCTAATTGAAATAACCATCATTTATTTAATAAGTGATTATTAAAACAAACACAAAATACAAGAGAACATGACCAGTAGGGTGTTTCACTAAACACTAAAATCAATTTTAGCATCTTTTTAATCGCAACAAATTGATTCGAGTGTTTAGTGAAACACCCTACAGGTTGAAGTAAAAAATTATGTGGACCAAACAAAACATTTATCAAGAATGCTTAGTAGATAAAGCATATTGCAAGGGAGTTCCAGGGTTCAAGTCAAGGCCATGTTATTGATATAAATTAATTTACATATTTTATATAATGGTACATACTGCCTTCTAGCCAGGCACTTTGTATTCATAGAATGGAGAAGGAAAGCTAACCACAAAAGGCAACCAGAGCGGGGCTTGCCCTTAGCAATGGCCAAAGTGTTAATGGCCACCATTGATTTCACTTGGCCAATATAAACTCTTGCATTAGCCACCATCACAACTATAAAGTCACTACTGTCATTTTTTTTAAATGTTGGCACAATATAGTGGTCACCATTCTTGTGTCCGTTAGATGGTCACTATACACAGATTTGAATCTACACAGTAATAAGATTGTGAAAATGTGGCAGTACCTATCTGGCTGATGAGGTTCCTGAACTGGTCCAGATAGCTGTCTCCCTCTGGAGTGAGGCCTAGCTTCCTGATGCCCTTGTTGAACTTGTCTGCCTTGTCAAACGGGTACATCTGACTCAGCTCCTGCTTGTTCTCCTTGAAGAAACGTATGTCCTGTTTGGAAGTGACAGATGTACGCAAGAACAAAATATCATGGACATGTACATGTACGTATAAACACATTAAAAAGATACAGTACTGAAACAAAAATAATGTCTACTCTTTATGTAATTGTTAAATTGTCTGCTACTCCCATCGCAACCACTGAGATACAGATGTATCCACTTGACAAGTTATCCACCACTACCACTACCACCCACCACCACCACCACTATCACCATCTCCACCACCACAACCACCCCCACCACCACCACCACTAACATGCCCACCATTACTAGCGATCAAAGCTATTCCAACTTTTACTTTGATGCAGATGCAAGTTTTTATGGCATCTGCTACTACCACTTCTGTGTGTACATGTATGTACTATAGGGCAATTCCAAGCAAACGCTGTGACGGTCAGAGGGTGTTTCTCACAATGAAAGTCCAAATAACTCGTAAAATCTAAATATCTAGAACCAACTTTTGATATGCATCTGTAACCACTATCCTACCAATAATTTACAATAGGCAAGAAAACCAAAATTCCCAATAAATTATTAATTATGAATATCAATATCTGCCGTGACGGCAAAAAGACATGGGTTTCTTACATGCTAAGAAACTAAGTAAACTCTGTGAACTACAGGAACATTTTCCACTTTTGTCACATTGATTCTTTGTACTAGACATCAAGCTAGAACATCCAAATAAAAATGTAGAAAAAATCCAATGCTCATAGTAAATATGATATCATAAATGTATCTATGCACTGTAACGCCGTGACTGTAACGCCGTGACCTCTGAATTGTAGATGTTATATATATGGAAGATATTAAAGAGATGAATAATATGATATAATTTTAATGTAGTGATCCAGAATCAATAAAGAACTAGATGAATGGGTGATATAACCAAGATGCTATTAAATGATCATCCGCATGACACAAATTTGCAGCACAGCGCCCTCTATTGATCAAAAAATCTTTTAGGACATAATTGAAATTCTTATCTATTTCAGAAGTTAGTTAATGGAACCATCAAATATTAAAACCAAAATACATACTTAAATGTAACAATGAAATATGAGACCTTTGACATCTGACCTTTGACCTTGTTTCTCAAAATAACATACAAATGTTTAATTTTTGGTCTGCACAGTGCATATTTGCAAGTGATTTGTTTCATGTAACATGATTTCAGAGTTAGTAAATGTTTGTTTTTGAATTGGTAATTATCCGAGTGACCTTTGACCTGTGCCCCAAACAGTTTCAGAAAATTGTCTTTTACCTACAGTACTCTTTCTAACATTGATTCTGGAACTTAATTGTGAGAACAAAAAACAACAACAATATTTTGACCTGTTGACCTATGACCTCCCATGACCCCATTCCCTAATCAGGTCATATACTTCACTGGACGCATATCAGTATTATTATCATGTTATCCTTCAAGGATTCTCAAACTATCTTGATAATAATATAATTTTTGCATATTTGTTAGCTATGTGACCTTTGACCTTTGACCTCATGGACCAAAATCATATCCAATAATCCGTACCTCTAAATACATGGATTGTAAAAAGTTTGAACGAAATCCATCCAACGATTTTTGAGATATTGCAAAAAAAGAACACTGATGTACAGATGCACATACAGACAGACGGACATACAACCCATACACATACATGACTCAGGTAACTTTGAGATGGAAACATTATCAACTGACCCTATTCATATAATTATAGCATGAGCAATGCCCAAGCATATCTTACACTATTTGATTATGTCTACTGTGTTATGTCAATGGGAATCCAGTAGGTAGCGTCACGGCGTTACACAAAACGTAACGCCGTGACCAAATTGATATTGATTATATTAATAAGTGGTGAAAGATAATGCTGCTATTCAGCATGCATATTATAGCCCTATGGGCTAATACAGAGAAAACAAAAAATTATTTCATTCTCATTCATATTTTTCCAGAAATATTAAAAATATATTTTGTTAGTGTAACGCCGTGACATATTAATGATTGTAAATGAGACAGTCACTGAAGCGGAACGAAGAGCGAAAATGACGAAATTGATATTTATCTGAAAAATTGAAGCAATGATCCTATCAATACTGAAATAAAATTTTATGAAAACTCCTTTTCGCAGTTCTTTTATGCTTAATATTTAATTGAATGTTTTGTGAAAATAACTGAAAATTAATTTATGCTATATATTAACAATAAAATAATAGTTTACAATTTTTTTTTCAAAAACAAAATACATTTTTGGAAAGTTCAATCTTTTAGCTTTCATTTGATACCAAATTTGTTATGGTACAACGAATTTGAAAAATCAGTGGTTATGTCAATGTTTGCTTGGAATTGCCCTATAGTTACTACAAATTCGACAAACCAACCTTAATGAGCTTCGACTTGATGTGCTCATCGTACATGAACTGCGAGAAGATGAAGAACTTCTTGCGCAGGAACTGGTAGGTGAAGTTGACGGTGGTGTTCATGATGCCCGTGCCGTGTGTCCGAATCGAGTTGGCCACGTGTCGGATGTTGATCGTGTTGAGGTGCTTGTTTTGGCTCGAACGCTCCACAAAGATCTGGGTGTCAAAAATATATATAACTTGAATGTTTACAAAACAAATTGTTTTGAAAAGGAATTGCATAGTTATGTAAATTTGACAGTAGGTAATGCAATTTACTTTCCCAAAAGAATACCTAAATTCCTAAAACAATAACTACAATCAATTCAATAGTCATATTCTGATGAAGGATTTGGAAATTTACTTCATTATATTCTTAGTACGGAGAATAATTACTAAATGCAATTTAATCAATCGATTAATCAATCAATCAATCAATCAATCAATCAATCAATCAATCAATCAATCAATCAATCAATCAATTAATCAACCAATCAATCAATCAATCAATCAAGATGGCTGATGTGTTAGGGGCTCAATGATATTTACTCCTGTGATAATTGCTTCACTAGTAATTTTTCATAAACCAACATCTATTTTGAACCATAGCCAAATCATTCAGTATAACATAAATCTTAAACCTTAAAGGGGACCACCAGGCAAAGAACAGCACATAATTTTATGTTTTGGTACCGTTGTGTGATATTAAATACATGCCCAACACTTTGCAAAGGTTTGTGTAATTCATGAACAATATGATTAATTACTACCACTTACGGATCAACATGTCCTAATGGTTACGTATGCACAAAACTGGGAGTGCGCCAATTCTATTCAGGCGTACGTTTACAATATAGACAATATAGACACGGATGATGCATTCGCCTTAGACAAAAGGTTGTCTTCGTCTGCAGACCCATGCTTTAGTATGGTGATGTGTTGACCAATTATATAATTTTTCTGGAAACATATTTTTCTGAACTTGTTGGTGAAATGGACTACTAAAAATGTTATCTTATTTTTGTTTAAGAACATTAGTTTTGGGTAGTGGTTCCCTTTAACCTAAACCTTGCTTTCACTAAAATGATAATGTGGTGATTAACTGTCAGGCAAAAGTCGCCAGAGCAAATGTTGTGTCCAAGGTTAAGACGAAGTGAAGATAAATACCAACCTGGTTGTTGACATTGTAGAGATACTTGGAGACAAAGATGTGGATATTCCTCATGATCTCCAATACATCCAGACCCTGTAGAGAAGCAGACCATATCAAACAACATTTTGTGTTAAAATGAATAAAATTATCAAAATGACAGCAGCTCACAAATGATGTCACGATAGATACATGCAAATCAGAACAAGTTCAACCTGTCATACCCTTTTAGCTTATATTTGGGGATCTTCTTTCATACCAAATATCAAATTTCTGGGGCGGAATTCCCCTGCAAACTGCATTACTAAACTAACAGATTCAATAGTAACGTCAAACATGCTTTAGAAACTAACCTGTCCATAAAAATCAATAAACTTCATTGACTCCCTGCTAAACATTTTGCATATATAAGAATCTTTCTATAAATAACACCTGCTTATAATTAATTTTTCCAACAGCGATATTACACACTCAAATTATATACCAATAACATTGTAAGATTCTTTTGAATAATCTGTGATGGTTTCAGTATTTACCTAGTGAAAGATTTAAACAACTACAGCCAGTGAATTTTTATCACATTCGAAAAGCATTCGAAGAACATTTTTCATGAAATTGCAAATATCTCCATGAGGGAGACATTTGAAAAATCAAAACCTATTTCATTCTTCTGTTAGCACAAGCTAATCAACCAGGTACAAGAGAAATGTGGAAGCTCGAGGTGATTTTTGGTTGAATTTTTAACTCATTCAGGACAAATTGCTTTTGCTGTAATGTGAATTCTCCATAGACCCCGGCCTTCTCAAGTATTTTTGGGACCAGTCCTGAATGATCACTTGAACCGTACTGACCTGCTCTAGAGTCTGAGTGGGAAGGTGAGCCTCTGTCATGGAGAGCCCGTACTTCTGCGCCGCCAGGTTGCGCATCTCGGCATACGTCTTCCAGTCGTGCAGCGCCACCGTTGTCAGGTTGTAGAAAGTCTTGTCCAGGTAGTGGGTAACATGCGCTGTACAGAGTACATCAAGGATTTATCATGAATGTGTTTGTTTGGACAATGCTATTTTGATATCATGATATAAGGCTGTACATGTAGACAGTCTTGTCCACATAATGAGTAACATAGGCTGCACAGAGCACATGGATTATAAAGTGTTGTATAGATGAGTACAATCTTCAAATGTTAGCAGGATTTTATTCTACAGGCCCATTCAGGGAAGTACAATGATTCATGTTCAAATGTACAAGTTGCCTAAGCGGAAAATTGACTTCCCCAGGGCCTGCCTACTTCTTGATGACATTTACAAGTAAGAAAAGTGATTCCTACTCTTCAACATGTACCTGTAGTTGAACTGTTGAACAGAAATGCAAGTCATTGATTAGGAACCAAATTGGACCATTTTACTTGCCCGACATCAGTTTTGTTCTTGCCCTGGGCAATCAGGCAATTGCTAGTGTCGAGCTCTGTATCAATTAATATTTGCTGTTATGCCTCGCCAACAAAGTGGCCAAAGGCAATGGCCCGTATTCACAAAGGAGGTTTGTACAAACCCTGGTTCAAACTGCGGTTTACATCTATGGAATGCCAATTGTAAACTGATGGAGAGAGAATGTGTACCATCAACATTGTTAACAAGTAAGGAATTTACATTCTCTCTCCATCAGTTTACAATTGGCATTCCATAGATGTAAACCGCGGTTTGAACCGGGGTTTGTACAAACCTCCTTTGGGGTTGTCTGTCTGCAGTACTTTTATCTATCCATACATACATCCCTCCATCCCGTCCACTAGCAAGTTCTAGTGAGGGGCCGGATAAGAAAAACAAATCATCGTCATTGCCCAGCCTTACCTTTGATGTCGATGAAGTAGCTGAAGAAACGGATGGGCTTCATCTTGAGGAAGTGGGAGACGTCCTTGAGGGTGACCTTGAAGGGGTTGCGGTCATCAAGCTGGAGGTGATGGTGGATGGACAGCCGAAGGTCAGTCTCAACTGACCGACACAGTGGCTCAAGTAGATGCTGAAAGCGAGATAAGAAAGGAATGTGAGAACTTGAGTAGGAGACAAAAGGGATGGATGAAAGCAAGGAAGAAGCTGACTTGTTTTGGTTATCTACATGTTTCTATAGGAGGTTATGGAAGCATGGTCATCAAGCTGGAGGTGATGGTGGATGGACAGCCGAAGGTCAGTCTCAACGGCCCGACACAGCGGCTCTAGTAGATGCTGAAGGTGAGATAAGAAAGGAATGTGAGAACTTGAGTAGGAGACAAAAGGGATGGATGAAAGAAAGGAAGAAGCTGACTTGTCAATAGAACATTTCTTGGAGAAGTTTTGGTTATCTACATGTTTCTATAGGAGGTTACGGAAGCATGGCCATCAGGCTGTAGGTCGTTGTGGATGGACAATCAAAGTTCCGTCTAAACTGACCGACACAGCGGCTCAAGTAGATGATGAAGGCAAGATAAGAAAATAATACCCAGTCCTGTAACTAGAGCATTTCTTGAATGTGTCGCGGTCATCAAGCAGTCATTGAACTGAGAAAACCTCAAAAAGTTGTGCATTCTTGGTTGCCTATTCTAAAAAAGTAAAATCAATCATTAATAAAACCTTTGGTGGTCCTGGGCCAGGGGGTCAGTATTAATTACAAACCCCTGACAATATATATATCTCACCTCTTTGAGTTGTCCGTTGATTTCCCTATCAAAGCAGTCCAGGAGAATATCGGTCGAGTCCAAGTGTCTGGTTTGCTTCATTGGGGTCACACAGTCTGCCAACGCTCCGATCATGTAGTGCAGCCGATGCGCGTCCACCGCGTTCTCGAAGCGGTCAGCTAGATAGAGCGGGAAGACGACTCGGTGCCAGTACAGGAAGCTGCAATTGCATGCCTCCCGTAATCTGCCAAAATATGAAATAAGATCGTAGATTATAATCCAGTCCTATGCAATGCTCAAAATTAGCACAGGCGTACTGGCCCAGGGCCACTCAAAATTAGCTTCGGGCCACCAGATTTCATTGATCCTAAATACCACTGGCACAAATGGGCAACAAACCATTTACAGAATTGTTTGTTTTTATTTGTTCTGGGGCCATATACAATAATTCAATAATTGATCAAATTAATACAAAATTATGCTAAAGTTGTTTTTGTTTAATTGTACAGGGTGTCCATGTATAAATGTAACCAAATAAAATATTTTGCTTTTATATTTCAGATTTAGAAAGCTGAGAAGATAGCAAAACCAGAACACCAACTAGAATGCCTTTTACAGAAGAACAGAAAATTTTCTGTGTGCTGAGAAAATTGGAGGGAAATTCCTATAAACATGCCATCGCGAAATTCCGCAGAAACTAGGATTTCTTCGGACTCCTGCCTACTGAATCTCGGACAGCTGCTATGTTTTCAGGAGACCTTACAGTAGGTTTTCTGCCAACTTTGACTGCTGGAGACTTTTTTCTCATGTTGTTGATTGTAGACTCAAACTTCTTGATCCACCTGTAAATGTCAGTTTTGCAAGGGGTTTTATTCTTGTCATACTTTCTGCGGAATTTCGCGATGGCATGTTTATAGGAATTTCCCTCCAATTTTCTCAGCACACAAACATTTTTCTGTTCTTCTGTAAAAGGCATTCTAGTTGGTGTTCTGGTTTTGCTATCTTCTCAGCTTTCTAAATCTGAAATATAAAAGCAAAATATTAAAATTCAACAAAAATACATACGTTTATTTGGGTTACATTTATACTGGGACACCCTGTATTTCTACTTTTGTTCACGTCATAGTGGACAAAATAATAAAATGATGTGAAATTAACAAAATAATGTGATATTATTCATGTCCTGTGCTGGATTTTGCAATAACAGGCCCCACCAGAGGACTGTTTCACCTTACACTAAATTTGTATTTAAAATTGATATTACTAAAAATAGATGCACCCTACTCATCCCATAGATAATGGGTTAAAAGGCAGTATGTGAGTTTCACCTTGTTCGCAAGTCACTGATAGCTGCAAGCTTGTTCATCAAACTCTTGAAAGATGACAACTCATCCTCTTTGAAGCATTTCTGAAAAGAAAATTATGAGTTAAGTTAAATATTGTGCAATCAATCAATCAATAATTAAGTCATCAAACTTCTTCACAACAATATTTGATTGAAACGTCACATACGACACAAAGAAAAGCCTGCACATTTTCTTCTATATTAATGAATGGAAAAATAGAGAAATCAACTGATCAATTAATAAGCTGATCAATCAATTGATAATTAATTACATTTGTAATACAATCAATTTTTGTAATAACCATAGTGATTTTCAAAAAACACATTTTGGTTTACAAGAAAGAACAAAACACTCACCATCTGTGTTCCGACTGCGAGCGCTAGGTTGGCAATTAGTCTTCTCTCCTTGGTAGCTAGGGGTGAACAAAATAATCTGTATTAAAGGGATTTTCGATGTATGCAAAAAACTAGCAAAAGGTTGATAAAATTTGTATTTTTTTGATCCCATATGTACACTGAATGATGCATGTTAATTGGATGTTATGCAGCTGAGTAATGAGCGATAATGCAAAGTGGTATTTACTAACTCATTGCCATAACTTTGTACACAGTTGAAACAGTCCCAGGGAGATTATCAAATTCAATGCTTCTACTGGTAATACAAATTCAACAAGGTATAGAACCGCTAAGAGTTCTAGGTAGGATTTGTCATTTTTGGCGATGTCAATACTTGATCCCTTTTTAATACAATAGTATGTTCTGGTTCTTTTTGTACAGGCAGCTTACATAAAAAAGTAAAAGAAATTGCCAATAACTGTCATATTCTGACATAAATTGAAAGTCTGTGCAACGATTCAAATTTCAATTTTCAATTCAAATTTGTTTGAAATATATTTTAAGCAATAACAATTACACAGTATAGACTGCCGGGCATTTCCCATGAAAGCTGAAGCTGAAGCTTATAAATGGATAACCATTTTCCATATAATGTTGCATGTTACATTTATATTATAAAAAGACAAAATTAATCATATGAAATGCTCCACGATTTAGTTTCTGCAGTATTGGATATGACTCCCTTACAATACCTGATGAAAATGGGTAGTAAAAGCGCCAGGAGTGTCACATTCTGACAGTTATAACTGCACTCTATAAAGAGGCCATTATTATTATTATTATTATTTAATCAAAATACTGATCTTGCTAAAGGTGGTATCTAACCGGGCTGGAGACTAGTTGGCGACTAGTTGGCGACTCGGTCTCCGCTGGTTGCGGAGACGTCTCCGCGACGTCGCCTGGAGACTAACTGGGTCTCCGGGGAGTCGCGTGAAAATCAAACATGTTCGATTTTCGACCATCAGTCGCGGAGAATAATTTTGTCCGCGACTGGGGAGACGTCGCCGCGACCTACTGGAGACCAAGGCGACTGAGAGGATACGTTGCGGAGACGTCTCCGCGACACTACTTGACGTTGCTTGACCCACTTTAGAAACCACGTGACTGAGTTCTTTATCATTTGGTACAGTTTGTTTCTGCTCCCATGGATACGTCGCGGAGACGTCTCCGAGACTTCGCCTTGGTGAGATCGCAAACCATTTTCGGGTCTCCTGAGTCGCCGCGACTGCCGCGACTGATCAGTCGCGGCAGTCGCGGCGACGTCTCCGTCGGTGAGATACGCACTTAAACTCTACTTACATGGGCCGTTTAGGGCGTTTTCCACAAGCACCAAGGCAGACAGGGCATCAAGACGCTTCTCGCTGTACTTCTTGTCAGAGATGATGCGTTTCTAAATGAGAAAACAAAGAAAGGAGTAATAAACACAGAAAAACCCCTACAATACAGGGTAACCTAAGGGGAAAATAGAATTATCTATTGAATATTCTCATGTTAAATTTGGCACCAGCCATTATGTAGTACATTTACTGCAAAATTAATATGCACAATTTCATCTGCCATAGAATTAAGGTCTTTAGTTCACGTTCCACCAAAAAACTGTTTTTACTATGAAACGCCTGTACATTATTTTATTATGTTCTGTTGTAGAACTTTGATATATCTTCATGAATAATAGAAATTAATTAATTCAAGTGAAAGTACCTTTGCAGTGTTGACCGATGCGAGAGCCATGAACTGCAGATGCTGGATGATGTGCGTGACTGACTCTGCAACAAGCATCGTCCGCCGATGGAATGTATGCTCGATGCTCTTGAGCATTTCAATGAGCCGACACAGGGCTAGCACGGCTGTCTTGGTCATCGGTTTGTTCATATGGGCGTGAAGATTCATCACCGTGTGAACCAGGTTACTGATGTTGTACGCAAACAGAAGGCCCTGGACAAATGGAAATATTTCAAGTTGGTAAAATTAATAACCATTTCTAGGTCACCAAGATTAAATAAGCATTTCAATGACACAGGGCTAGCACGACCATGTTGGTCATCGGTTTGTTCATGTTAGCATGGAGACTCGATCACCGTGTGAATTAGGTTACTGCTGTTGTACGCAAATATGCAATAATTGGTCACTTACAACAATAGGGCCAGACAAAGTTTTCAAAGATAAGAGACCAACGTGAGAAAGCTTACATGAATGAAGAGGGTGCACTTGTGTGTGAGGTCCTCTATAACCGTGTTTGCCTGGGTGAGACTAGACTCCATGCGAATCATCCAGGAACACACTTGCATGTAGTAAACCTGGACCTCCCTGTGGAAGGGGAAGAAATCAAAACAAAATGTATCAATTAATCAAAGCATCACATTAATTTAAGACACATAAATGTGTGGAATAATTTGCCAGTTAACTTGAGTATGTAATTGGAAATGCGCTATACAAGAATTAATTATTATTATTATTATTATTATTATTATTATTATTATTATTATCATCATACAAATTCAACATTACAGAAAGACCCCGGGTAGGACTACGCACTTCATCCATACTACATGTATGT
This sequence comes from Echinarachnius parma, assembly GCA_037951105.1. Classification (NCBI taxonomy): domain Eukaryota; kingdom Metazoa; phylum Echinodermata; class Echinoidea; order Clypeasteroida; family Echinarachniidae; genus Echinarachnius; species Echinarachnius parma. The sequence goes on along the minus strand of JBAMJV010001256.1, from coordinate 68,579 downwards.
GAATCACACCTAAATAGTACACTATACCGCAAATAGGACTGGACCCGAGTGGTTTGTTATTATTGCTTTGACATGAGGTCTAGATAACAGTGGATGAAACATTTGCCGCAAGGGTTTTGCCTCATTATTGTTTCGGTCTAGGTTAGGGTTATGTTTAGAAATAGGGTCAGTGTAAGGGAAAGTCTTCGTGTATGTGTAAGGTTAGGGGGAGGATCAGGACTAGTGTAAGTATTAGGGCTAGGTTTAGGTTTAGGTTTAGGTTTAGGTTTAGGAATAGTGTTAGTGGTAGGGTTTTGATTGGGGTTATACATTTTGGTTTGTTAATACAAATTACTAAAGTTACTATCTGTCCCCAGAGCAAAGAGCAAATGTCATGAAACAGAAAGGCTTAGCAAGCTACACAAAACTGAAGAAAGGATCATACAGTTGGCTGAAAAATTAAATATCAAAATCAGTTTTGACCCAAAAACGGTTGATTACAAATGCCTATCCTTTTCACTACAGCAAGCCTCCACACTAACTTTTGTCCGTACTGGCCGGTTCAGGCAAGTACAATCATGAATCTTGACATTTTACTTGCCCTCTTACCTGTAGATGAGATTTACGTGTATGACAATACGTTGTTCTCTCATAGTCAAACAATTAATCAGTTGCCCAATTGGGCAAGCAAACTAGACATTTCAAGAAATTTTACTTGCCCGACACCAATTTTTACTTGCCCCGGCAAGCAGACAAGTGCTAGTGTCGAGCCCTGACTACACAGCACTATATCAAATGGTAACTCACTTGAGAAGATTCTGACTCTTGGATTGAAGGAAAATACTGGTTTGCTGCAGCACATGGTGTTGAGCCTTCCTATCGATGAGCCTTGCTACGTGTGGAGACAGGCTCTTCAGCAAGAACTGGTTGGCCGACCACACGATGTTGGCTGTCAGTGTGATGGCTGGAATCTAAGTAAGTTATCAATCAATAAATAAATAAAATAAAATTAATCAATCAATAAATCAAGCAAGCATAGAGTAGTCAGTAAACTTGTCTTGAGTCGTCCTATCGATGAGCCTTGCTACATGTGGAGACAAGCTCTTCAACAAGAACTGGTTGGCCGACCACACGATGTTGGCTGTCAGTGTGATGGCTGGAATCTAAGTGAGAAATCAATCAATCAATAAATAAATCATTCATGGCATGCGAGATGTTTGTGTGTGAGGCTACAGTTACTCAGCCCGGTTCAGACGGGTAAACAGGCGGTGAAATTTTGGCCCAATCTCAGTGGCACGCATGAAACTTTTTAAACTGATATTTCTGCATTTACAGATACTTAGGTTTGGATTTTACCAAGTCCTTCTTTATACAATGTCAACAATATTGATTAATTAGTTTGGCCAATATAGATGCTTTCGTTAACATTCCCAATGCTGATATTTGGCTTTAAGATTACCTACCTTCTTGTAGACATCCCATAGAGATTTGAAGACCTTCTTGTCGATAACTCTGAAGATCTGGTAGTGCAAGACGTAGAGGCCGCATATACCAACATACTTCAGTCTCTGATCTGTCTCATTTACTTCACCTGGGTCAAGAAGGCATAGATACAAGCGTAACTATTACCCAATACTCTAATTACACTGACTTTTTACACAGTTGTAATTATCCACTGGATAATCATACATCTGAACACTTCAAACTTATCTTTATAACAGGAGAGAAATTTGGAAAATGTAACAAATACAATGAGGTATGTGAGAACTGCTATAGTTCCAAGTAAGTTTTGAGGATTTTGACAATGTCACTAGATCCCTTTAAGGCTATTCAATCCTTTCTCCCAGATCGCAGTATTAAACTACGACCCATTAATTTGAGTCAGATATACTCAGCAATAGATTTGTGTGAATTGTCATGAATATGTACATATTTTGAACAAAAAGAATACAAATTAAAGCCAATAGCATCCAATTTTTTTTTTTCTAACAGAGGGAAACTGACCAGAAATATATAACATGAATGAAAATTAGCATACGGAAGTGCAATATTCTTTGTTCAATTTCAATAATTGTTTTTCACACGCAACTCACCTATCCTTGGTTCAGTTTGGGCAAACATGGTGCGGATGTTGTAGGCAAACTCTTCGGCAAAGTAGGAGTTCTTGGAGACTGTAACACCACCATCTTCAAAGTTTTGTTCCACACAGTTCTAGTTTCCAGAAAGGACAGAGGGAAAAGGTATATGTTCATGAAACAGATGAAGGAGTCTTTGTTATTGTCATTGTCATTATCATCATCATCATCAACAACATTGTTATCATCGTCATCAATATCGTCATCCTCATTATTTGAGTGATTATCATCACCATCATCACCACCACCATTGTCATCATCTTCATCATCATCATCATCATCTTCATCATCGTCATCATCGTCATGATCATCATGATCATCATGATCATCCTCATCGGCATCATCTTCATCATCATCATCCTCTCGTTATCATCATCACCATCACGAAAATAGGCCATTATAGAGAGGTTCTATAAAATTATTTTTCTTAGAAGGGGATCACTTTTGGTGGCCACTATAGACAGGTTTGACTGTACCTGGAAGATCATCCCATCAAGTAGCTGCCCCTGCAGACCCATCAGCAGCTTCTCAAAGGGCCTCAGTTTGGACTCTTCCATGCCGAACCTCTGTGGGTTGTGATGCACAGACTTCAGCATTCTGAAAAAAATAAATTGACATATGCTCCAATAACTACATACAAACTAAACCGAACACAAAAAGTAACTTTACCCCCTAAGCAATTGACCATAATTTCATAACCGATAATTGTTTCAAGATGTCATCTTACCACAATATTGGCACAGTTGTTATGTTCGATATGTGCGAAAATCAGAGATATTCATCACTTTATGGCTGAATGAGCACAGATTAAAGACAAAATGGCCCAATTCAAAAGTCACAGCTATTGCGCGTGCCTGTACATTGTTGTGAATCAGCACATGTGGCGGAATGCATTGATCATGGTTTATGAAACAATGCTGTTTGATATTCCATTCATCTTGATTTTTGTATGGCACATGTGGTAAAATGCATTAATTGCAATTGTAAAACAGTGCATTTTTTAATTTTTCAATTCTCAATAATTTGTAATGATGATAATACTATTGCGAATTTTGAAATATGACTATTTTGTCTGTAATGTGTGCTCACTCAACCATGGATTAATGGTTACCTCTTTTACACATTGTTTTCCTAACTACCATAGGGATATCTTGGCAAGACAAAATCTTGAAACGATTCTTGGTTATGAAATTATGGGTAATTGCTTAGGGGATAAGTTACTTTTTGTGTTTGGTTTATATTACTCATCTTTAAAAAAAATATTATTATCATTTTTTTAAATTTATTAAATTTATTATTTTATTTATTATTTTTACAAATTATTATTACATCATTATGTTTGTCTGTTTATTTGTTTTTGTTGTTGGGTTGTTTGGTTTTTTTTTTGGGGGGGGGGGTGGGAGGGGGGGGGGAGGGTGGGGGCCGCATTTAATTTCTATATTTGTTTGCAATATCAAGAATCTGAACTTAAACCATTAAGTTAACCTGTTCATCACAAGATAGGAGCAAACAGGTTCCCACAGTCAATGGGTTAACATTAAAGTTATGAGTGAACACATGAAACTAACCTTTTGTATAGCGTCCAGTGGTCCCGAAGCGTGGCTTGACTGGCTACAATCTCATCCAGAGTGATCAGGATCCGTAGCAGTTCTCCGAGGTACTCATAGGTGGTCTAGGGAATCATAAGAAAGATAGAAAACATCTTGATAGGCTTTGTACTTTTTATGTTCTGAACACTTGATAAGGTTGGTTTATTGATTTACTAGGGTATTTTTTGACAGTCCAGCAACTCCATTAGCCACAATTTCATCCAGAGCGATCAAGATCCGTAGCAGTTCTCCAAGGTACTCATCCATGGTCTATGGAAACATAAGACCAATAGAAAACATCTACAGGCTTTGTACTGTCATTTTAGTTTAGAACTAGTAGTTAGCTTTTCCAGTGATCCCTTTAATAGAGTGGTTTAATCAAATAACATTTCATCCATCAGTTGAAAATCGGTTGAAAGTGATAAGGGTTACTGTGAAGTCAGTTTATGGCTAAATTGAGTTTTGCATACCATCGTGCAGAAAGGAGCTTCCTCTATGTGATGCCAAATGTTCAGATATTAATCACTTCTAATGTTGAAAATATTTCTCAAAAATTAAAGAGAGCTACGATAGGTTTCTGCAGGGCTCCTGAACTTCAACCAAATTATCTCTGAAGTACAAAAAGTGGCTTAACGCCCTTCTCTTTCTCAACCGACGATGACATAACTTCAAAGGTCCGACTTTGATACTTACAAGGAAATGGACGTGTGTCACATCAATGATCTTTGGTGCAGTCCTGTAAAAGAAGGGTAATTGAAAATGTATAAATATATAGCTCGTCTTGAATATATTATACTAAATAAGCATACAATGCTAATGTATTCTGATTTGCAACTTTGGTCAAAAGTGCATATATTTTTGTGAAAAAATACTTTTCGTAATACACCAGTTCACTACGAACGTGTTCAAATTGTATGCATATTCTCCTGACAAATTTTGTTACCGGCAACCTAGTAGCTTGCCCAAGGTTTGCTCGACATAGCAACAACTAATACCTGCAAAGTGGATTCCAAGTAAGGACCAAGTATTTATTAGGAACAGGTAAATGGAACAGCTTGCCTACAATTATGTTATCAGGCAAGGAATATTATGAACAAATTTGAAAATGTTTGTACACCGGTCTATTAAATCACTTGTCTTCAGGTCATTAAACAAGAAATAGGCAAACAATTTGATTGACATTTTGTTGGACCAGGATATTGATTCAATAATTGACTTACTTTGCATTGTTGTAGAGTGCAGCTAACTGATCCACCAAGTTCTTGACTACTTCATAACATCGGTTGACATAGCAAGAAAGTTCCTGGAAAAACCCAAATAGACATGCCATGAACTAAAAATGTTTCCCAAGCTTAATGCAAGCATGCATTGAAGTATAGTGTCAATGATAATCTAATATATGTGACCGGCTATAGCAAAACCCTGCACTTGTCGATAAAAATCAAAATGTAGATTTTTATACCATTAGAAAGGCCTCATCAAAAGCTTTCATTTGAAGCTTTGTTGTAACAAATAGGTCAATAATTGACGAAGATATGATTGTTTCCATTTTTACAATCATAGGTCTTTTACACACGTTATGTGAACTTAAAATGCCCATTTCTTCAAAACATGAATTACCGACAAATGCAGGGTTTTGCTATAGCCACACATGGTGCAGCCTCTTCACTGGAATTTTTGTAATGGAAGACATTTTGCTTTGATACAGAGAACTTGGTCTGATTTACAGTTCTTTCATGCTTGGTCGTTTTCCTCTTACTAATAGAAGCTTTGGTTGTTCAAATGTTCATTTTATTATGCCGATATAAATCATTTAATTTGAAAACAATCAGGGGATAATTTCAACTTATGGCACTGAGTTTATTAGCAAATAGTACTTTGCATGTTTGCTCACTACTCTGCCATATGACATTCACATCAATTAGTGGACATATATATGAGATTACAGAAATATACATTCCATCAATCCTTCGTTAGTTTTTGCATATCAACATTGTTACAAGATCCCTTTAAAATAAATGTTCTTTTCCAATAGGCTTAACAAATTATTAACCATTACATTACATTATTCATTTTGTTTGTCCGTTAACATTTGTTATATATGATTGTTATCTTGTTATCATTTTAAATTTTGGTAATAAAAGTTATTTGTTTGTTTGTTCATTCATTCATTCCAGTTTGTAACAAGATCTTACCTGTAGGAATGGCATGAGTCTCCCCATCTGGACCTGAGCCTCCCCTTCCTCCAGACCACTCTCAGGCTCTAAAAACATAACAATAATTTAATATGTAAAACAAAAGGTGCCGAGCTTTCAGATCTAGCGGATCCGACAAGTAATGTACATGAATATTGAACTATATACATGAAACATTGTCCTTTATGTTCACTTTACCAAAAGTGCTGCCAAAAGAGTTTTTTGAAGGAAGTACCAACGTGGTGCTACCTGTAACACCTGTAGTTATTTGAACTAATATGTTAAAGCGTTCAACTTTATGTACATTATACTCAAATACTTTAATTGCAGTGTTCAAGCTGAGCTACCATAATAAGGTGCATCAAGCATTTCAAAGAAAAATTCCTGCAAGGTCCCCCTATCTTACATCTGGGTTCAGAGAGACAATTGTCTGGGACAAATGTGCACTTTGCAGGGCTTGAACCCACAACCCTGGGATTATGAGTCACAAGAACAAACCACTAGACCAGTAGATTGAATTGCTATTTGCTAATGGTATTTTTAATTTTTTTTCTCACTATTTTTAACATTTCCTACATTAGTACCATGGAAACATATATATGGTAACCTATTAAATTGAATATGTATGAAAATGATTTATCCCTTGTCATTTTGTAATTATGCCTTGATAACGGATCTGCATGTAGGTCCAAAACCTGAGCTTTATTTGACACATATTTTCCCCTTGTTTATTGATGAGCAATAAACTCTGTATACGTGTACAGTGAAACCTCTTTATAATGAGCTGTGTTATAACAAGGTACCTGATACGGCGAGGTAATTTCACAGGTCCATGTTCTATGTATTTTATTGTTTTTTAACAAGATATAATGTAACAATGACCCAAGGTGCTTGTAATAATGAAGTTTCACTGCATAGGAAATAACATGCAAATGCTACATGTACTTTTGACCCCATGGCTAGTGATGACAGTGTGCCAAAACAAAGAATGAGTCAAGATTAGTAAACCAACAAGAGGTGCGTGTCATACTCTCCTTGGGGGAAATAGCCAGTTATTTCAGTCAATTTCCCTTCTCTGGACTCTGGGTAATAATTAGTCAGTTATTTCATTAAAATGTAGCACCCCAACGTTATTCAGTTGTATCCTATCCTGTCTTGTCACTTTACCAACAAAATCTTTGGAAGCAGTTGAAAAACAAAAATATATTGTGCACATGGCAATTAATATAGCCCCCGAACTGCCCCCAAAAGAGCTCCTGAAAATCTTAAAAGGGCACCAGTACCTATGCATATCTAGTTCTATGCAAAATAAATTCAGAGTGTTTTTTTTTCATACTGAAATGGTTCTGCCCTTGCAATTAATTCAGTGAATAAAATACATGGGGGCTCAGGGCGAATTTGCCCCCGAAATGCCCAAAAGAGCCCCCGAAATGCCCAAAAGAGCCCCCGAAAATATAAAAAAAAGAACCCTGAAATTTGCATTGAGTTCAATGCAACAAAAAACATTTTGGAGTGTAATTTGTATGCAGGCAAGCTTGAAAAGTAGCCCCCGAGAAATAAATTTTATTTTGCTTTACAAATCGATCGCAACTCTTTCTGCGATGGGGCCCTGATGTATAGGAGTTAAAGATGTGTGTATATGTACATGGATACATACCATGGTACAGCACCCTGGCTGTCGTTATTTCCTTTCCTGTCTGATAATTATCACTTCACCTCTAAATCTCAAGAGGGGGGGGGGGGGGGGGGGGGTGGGGGGAGGTAATCTTCCTTGAATAGCACTTCAAATATCCTTGTAGAAAGGTCAGTTGGTTCATCCTATATACATGTATGTATTCATGTCCAATCATTCAATACATCACAATATTTCATGTTAGTATGCCTAAACTATTTAGTAGGAAGTTTATAAACTTATCATACACTTGTATACACTATTTAGTATACACATAAACCATGGATAGTAGAATTCAACACAGCATGCTTTTGTAACGAGTACCATCACTTAGAAGTGGTTGACATGTTTAAAGCAGCGACAATATTGATCTAACAACTGCTATAATAATATTTCATTTTGAATTTTGCAGCCCAGTGGAAGAACATGAATCCCAAATCTTTCTGTAAAACCTTTGTGGTGCACTACAAGATGTTAGTAAAAATTTGTTCAGAAACTAAAGAGAATTCTGTAGATTTGTACGTTTTTGTTCTTGTTACTTTTTAGATAAATATTATTGTCATGTTTTTAGATTTTACACTTCAATTATTAAAGTTAAATTATTTTTAAAAAAATACATAAACAAGTCTGACCTCCTTCTCCATAAAAGATGAGAGCGGGGTAGAATTTGTTGAGTGCCTGCAACGAAAAGAAAAATTGAGAGTAATGAATTGGCATTAAAAATACATTTACAAAAAATCATTTACATCAGAACATTTGACACAATTTTGTTCTTGTATTCATTTTTATAGCTAATCAGACTTTAAACAAAAAAAAACAAAATGATTTAAATTCTATGAAATGAGAGGAACATTGTGGGAGAAGTTTAAACATAACAGAGCAAATTAAGTTTGAATTCATTTTTTTCTAAATCTTATTTTTAACCAACTAATCGCAAACAAATGATTGCAAAGTTATTTAATCAACTAAACAATTATGTCTCTAAACATTTTAAAATGTTGAAACGTTAAAAAACAAATAATAATAAAACAAATGTTGATCAGATTAAAGGTCGTTTAAACATTTAGAAAACATTTTGACTCAGCACTAAAAAAAATTTATTCCAAATTTGTTCTCCACTTCCTTACCTGACTCCTGACTAACAGTCAGTGTCTTCAGTATCAGTACAAGTATATAATAGAGGCTAGAAACAGTACAACTATATTCTAAGGAATTGCACCTACCTCATATTTCAGCTGGTCTACTTCGCAGCATAGAGAAGCAAACACTGTGATGACTTTGTTAAAGATCTGCAGAAAATAAAAGACACACACACAAATATAGAGATACATACATACATGCATACACTACAGATGTAAGAAGGCAACCCATGTAGTTGTGTTCGGCTAATTTGAAGGATATGTAGACTGCACAAAATATCATCGTGTTATCTTAGCCCCTTGCCTACGAGAACCAAATGGGCTAAGTACAAATTCTATGATGATTTCAGAATCTCAAAGGGAGGTGATTAATCAATTTGGATTTGCCATGGAGATAATACAAAAGAGGGATATGACAGTTTAGAAATCTAACAACTTTAGGTAGATTTGGAAATTCTTAGTTTTATTCAAGATCAAAATGTTGAAACTATGTCCACAGATTTGAGCAATTTTATAACAGTCCCAAACAATGTCTTGGGACTTTGGAAATGGATGAATTCCAAATGTTTCACAACACCTAATCTGTGAAGTGCTACAGAATATTAAAAAAAAACATCTATGATTCTATACATCATCACAATAAAATTGACAGAGCCACTGAGGTGTCGAATGATTAATATTTAAGAGATAACTTAAAGGGGTCCACCAGGCAAAGAACAACACATTATTATATGTTTTGGTACCGTTTTGTGATATCAAATAGATACCCAACATTTTGCAAAGGGTTGTGTAATTCATAAACAAAGCAATTGATTTCCACCACTTACGGAACCACTACTATTTCCTGGTTCGTACGGGACAAACATTTGCGAGTACGTCAATGCGATTCACGCGTACGTTTGTAGACAATAGAATCCCGGGCGATTCGTTCGCTCTGCACACATCAGTCTTCGCAATTCAGACCGCATGAACGCAGAATGGTGAGGCGTTTTCCAATTATATATTTTTTTCTGGAAAAATATTTTTGTGAACTTGTTGATGGAATGGAATACTAAAGATGTTACCTTTCTTTAATAAGAATATTTTTTGGGGGTGGTGGTACCATTTAAGATGTTTGTACTGTATGTTTGTTTAATTTCATAACTGGTTACATGTTGAACTTCATAAGTGAGAGCAAAAACCAAAGACTATTCTTTTAATCTGCATTGCAATGGTGGCATACATATCTCTGACTAAATGACAAAATAATATAGCAATACAATGTAGATGAATAAAGCAAACAGCCTGCAAATCATACTCCATGCCATGTTTTTTTTTCCACTGGTGGCTACATAATGTATTTTTCATATGTATTTTACAGATTTGAAAAATCTGTGAATCTATTTCATTATCATAATAATCATGTTACCATTCAATCCACAACAGTAGAAACCTCGTTTTGATTATTTGAAATATGACCTCAGATAAACTTTCATTCATTTCGAAATAAGTATCAAACAATTTTTTTTTTAATGTTTTCCCCCCATCAAGGACGGTGTCCCACATATTTGTGGGTTGGTAGTCCAACACTTCAGCAAGAAGATAAAAAGATATATGAAGTATACAAGGAGAAAGAGCATACATTTCTCTATTTTTAGAGCCCTATTTTGTTACTCTACCTACATTAATTGTTTTTTAATGATTTTTATTATTGCGTAGATTGCTATAACTTAGGAAAATCCTTAAATTGGCAACAAATTGTGATATTTTCAAAAACAGATTTCTGTGTTCAAATTGGCAACTTTGCGGCAAAGTCACATTTGTCTTAAATTGTAATTACTAAATATTTTCTAGCTATTTTTATGTCATTAAAAGGTCGAAAAAATTAGGAGCTGCCAATTTGTAGAGGAAAATAATGATCAATTTTGCCTTAAAGGCAAATATGCGTGGGTTAAAATGGGTAGTCAGCAAAATCCAACTCGCACTCCATCGTAATCTCCCGAGGTAAACTCACGATGTGTGTTGGATCGATTCAGAGCGGTGCTTCAGAATATCTGAACACGGGCCTTCATATGAAATTGCATGCAGCACAGAGCTGGTAGCTATTATGTACGCAGCGATAAACTGTACATTGCTTGAGCTGTCCCCTGAGGCAATACAGCGCTGATAAAATCGCAGCAGCACTTTGATGACGAGTCCGGTTGAGCGTGTTGCGTAATACTTTCGCTCGTAAAAATCTCTGACAAGTAGTACCTCCTTGGTAAACAAACATTCCGAACGCGATGCATTTTCGACTCAGTCGTTCGTGAACTGGGACAGTTTGCGATCGCAACTTATAACTGAGCAAAGGGGGATTACGTACCGTGCATAAAAGTGCGCAATATGGATTCGCGCATCTGATATACCGGTCTGAATTGCCTTTAAAAAAAAGCTCTCATCCTTGATGGGTTAAGTTGTCTCCATCCTTTCTGTTTAATAAGGTTTAATAATAAGTGTAAAAACTGTTTTATAAAACTATCACCTACAGCCTCAGTTTAACCAGTAACTCTTGTGGTTTTTAAAATAAATATATACTGCTTGAATTTACTTTGGCATCATGATTGCAGTTTCACACATTACTGTGTCTGTGGTATCAAGCAAGCAATCTAAAAATTGTTGTTCATTGAACTTAATTCATGAACATTTATCAGTAATCTATTGAGATGTATTTTGAAGGCATTTTAGTGCCTAAATTGATCAAAGCCCATGTGTAAATATCCATTTACCAATTGAAGTTTGTTTAAAAAAAAAAAAATTTATAACACACATTCTCCATAGAACCAAGCCTGAGCATTTTCAGGATCAGTCCTAAATTGGCAAAACCATATTCCCACCATACCTCCATTCCATGCATCTGTGTCTAGGTGGACAAGTCCCATGCAAGGAATAGAATCAAAAGTGTCTTTCTTACAGTATGTACCTTGTTGTCAGTCTTTATCAGATCCAGCAAAGACGTCTGCTCACATGGCAGGTACTGAAAAGAAAAGGAATGAAGGAAGATGAGGGCATTATTGAGGTCCCATTCATTTATCATCTACAGAGTCATCAAATGTTTTGATAGTCATCATCATGATATGATAATTATCACTAATATCATCACCTCCCCCTCCTCTTCTCCTACAAATCGTTTCTCCTCCCACCCCCCCCCCCTCCCTCCTCTCTTTCTCTTCCTCCTACACCTCAAAATTATCGTCATCGTTGTCTTCATCGTTATCATCCTTATCATCATCATCATCATCATCATCATCATCGTCGTAATCATATCACCAGCATCATCTTCTCCTTCTGCTCCTTCTCTTTCTCAGCCTTCTCATTACCATCATCACCTCACCTGTAATGAGATGGGGTCGAGTGTGAAGTCCCACACGTCCCCGATGGAGTCATCCAGGGCATCCTCGATCCCCTTCAGCTGTGAGGCATACTCCTCCATCAACTTGCCATACTTCATTTGTTGCATCTAACCATCATCTCCTCCTCCTCCCCATCTTCATCACCTTCATCATTATCATCATCACCATCACCACGACCATAATCATCATCAACATCACCGTCATCACCACGACCATAATCATCATCAACATCACCGTCATCATCATCATCATCATCATCATCATCATCATCATCATCATCATCACCATCATCATCATCATCATCATCATCATCATCATCATCATCATCATCATCATCATCATCATCATCATCATCATCATCTTATCATCCTACTCATTACCAACATCACCTCACCTGTAATGAGATTGGGTCGAGTGTGAAGTCCCACACGTCCCCGATGGAGTCATCCAGGGCATCCTCGATCCCCTTCAGCTGTGAGGCATACTCCTCCAGGAACTTGCCATACTTCCTCAGCTGCACCTCACCAACAATCTCTGCAAAGATGAACCCATAATTAATTGATGGATAATCTTCTCATGAAGAGTATGCATTCTCTACGCTAGAATTACAGTCAAACCTGTCTTTAGCAGCCAAATTTTCTATAGTGACCACCAACAAAATATCCCCTACACAGTAATACAATGCTATGAAACCTGATTTCTAGTTTAATTTTGAAGGTGGTCATTATGTGTTTGACTGTATATTATTTCCACACGTACAGCTTGCTAAAGAATCTAGACAAAATTCTTCAGTTGCATCTTACTTAAAACTATTTTTTACAAAGATTTAGACGTTTAAAAACCCATTTAAGAATGTAGTCAAGTCTAGTAGATTAAAGGGATCTAGTAACTTTGTTGAGATGTGCAAAAACTGATGAATGGTTGATGCAATGTATACTGTTGTTATCTCATATGTCCTCAGGATATTGTGTGAAAAATTCAGGTCAAATGGACAATGTATGGCCAAGTAATGAGCGAAAATGCAAAGTGATATTGGGTGATATTCACCAACTCACTGCATTCACTTTGTACAGGGATGAAAATCTCGCCCGGAGATTTTCTTATCTAAATACTTCAATCATACATATCTTTGTAATGAAAGGGAAATTTGAAAAACCGAAAGCTGTCCCATGATTTTATTGTTTATACGAATACAACAAGGTATTTAAAAGGAACCGCTAGAATTACAATTTTATTTTGAGGATTTGGACAATGTTACTAAGTCCCTTTAACTAGATTTATGTTAAATTTAAATGTAGGAGAACTCATTCTATAATTCTTTTCTACAGTATTCATACTGTACAGTAATTCCTCTCTAGATACTTAAATACTGGAATCTTTTCTACACATTCATATGAATTCCTCTCTACTAAAATACTGACAAAGTTTTTAAAGTAATCTAGACGTTTGGGCTGTGTACATCTGTGCATAAGAACCACCAAGATAGCTCTAGTAGTAGTAAGACACTTGTAAGACGGTGTCACTACCGTGTACTGAATATCTTGGCCTACCGGTTGGTCGGGTCCCTTCACAGGAAATCACAATTATAGCGTTACAACATGCACATCACTGGCAGGCAGTGCCACACACACGCACACATTACCTAGCCCTCCACACCCGTTACGCTTGCCAGAAGCTACCTTCCGCTATGCAGTTCCTAAATAGTAATGTACCTCCTAAATGCTTGCAGTACATTTCCGAATGCCCTGATCCCATCGCATAGATTCTAGCTATTTCGAAAGCGGATTCATCATTTCGCTCATCCTTTTCTCCATTTTACACACTCTTGAATCTCCCAAGTCCAAACTATTGTAAAGCTGCTTGGCAGTACTAGCAATCTTCCATTACAGAACACATTATATTTTGGGATTGGTCCATTTAAAGGACATTTTAAATTGAAACATACTCTTTTATCATATAGACCCTATTTAATCATTTATCACAGGGCTAGACAGTAGTATATACTTGCCCTGTTGCCTAGGGCAAGTACAAATTGATTTGGGGCAAGTAAAATTTCATAATGGCCTAGTTTGGTTGCCCAATTGGGTTACTAAATTATTGGTCAACTACGAGAAAAATAGGAAATAATGTAATTTCTTATACATAGATCTCATCAATCAATATTAAAGTTGGCAGGTACATTTTCTTGTCGGGCAAGTAAATTGTGAAATTATGTATTATTTTACTTGCCCGAATGTTCCAGTGAAGAAAAAAGTTAGTGTGGAGGCTTGACTATCAGAAACAAATATTTGTACTACTGCCCTGAAACACCTGGAAATAACATTTCATCTGATATCCCTGATAAAACATCTGAAAATGTATTTTGCAGACTCAATACTTTTCAATATTTTTGTTCTTATATCTGGTGTTTAGAAATTTGACAACATTCTGTGTCAGATTTGGTAGGTGGTGGTGATTGCTTGGGTCACAATTAGGACAAGGTGAGAGGGGTTTTGAATAAAGTGACTGTCATGAAACATCTCGGTCACAAACTGTCAAAGCTATGTCAGGGTTGCGTATTCAAACATAGCTGAAAGTGAGAGCGTTGCTTGAAAAGGAGTCCTAGCCACTATTCAATTTAGATATCTTGAAATTACTTGCCTGACTCTGCCATAATGAATGTATTTAAACAAATTCTAGCTTTATACGTTTGCAGTTCAAGTGCATAAAGCTAAGACAGTCTGACCATCATGCTGCATGGATCAACATTTTACAAACAGTATATTCCAATCATTTTGCTCTAGAAATCATAAGATTGTAGGCTGTTTTTCTTATACAAAACAGACTGTTTCATTATATTATTGGAGTTGTATAAATTTTGGGAGTTTGGATACTGAATAATCTCCTCCATCAGCTACTGTTTCTTCTAAATTGTCTCGAGTGATCTAAAAACAGATCAGATCATCCCTGCAGTTCTCTTCTAGACAGGTTCTAGAGACTTTTAATCTGCAAGCGCTATAACTTATTTAAAGCGTTTTTCCCCTAAAAATAATACCTTGGTATTCTTGATATTCTCACCCACAAAACATCCACACTTTTGTTTCAACATATATTCATACTTGTACATATGTTTACTAGTATTTGTTTTCATTGTCATAAATTGTTTTAGCAAATTATGATAATTATAATTGTCCATTGATCAAGATACAATTACTGTATTTGCTGGTGTATTAACCGCACCTTTTTTCAACAACAAAAAAATTCAAAAATGGGGGTGCGGTTAATACATGGGTGTGGATTATAGCGTATTAACCGCACTTTTTTCAAAAAATTTGCAAAAAAAAAGGGGGTGCGGTTAATACACAGGTGCGGTTTATACACCGGCAAATACGGTAACCCTAAAAAAGCCGGGGGGGGGGGGGGGGGGGGGCATAATTAGGGCCCTCTCAGATCTCGGCGTAAAACGGCTGATTGCCATGAACATTTGCCAGCATATATGTCATGTCAATTAGAGAACATAGAATATGGACATTTAAATTCTTTTTTTTTTAATCAACTCATTTACAAATTAAATAAAGTAATGAAAATCAAATATGTTGATAATTGAACATTTATTGTTTAGACCGTTCAGAAAAATTATTTTTAAAATGGGAATTTTAAAATAATAATTTAATATATTAAAACAAAATAAAATAAAACATATATTTTTTATATACAAAAATTACTGTAATTTTGGTTAAAGTTACAGTCATCTGGGGCCGTATACTGAAAGGCTAATTAGCACTTTATTAGCGTTCAATCAGCATTTTCGTATTCTGAAAGCCAAATCAACTTCCCAATCATTTAACTACCATGGTAACGAGCATTTGGCGGGAAAGCATTACGCGCATAGACGCGTATTAAGGCGCATGCATAAATATGAGGAGTTAAATGGCATATTAATCAAAAAGTGGTATTCTGAAAGCTCATTTAGCGGTCTGTTAAGTCTTAACAGATGATTGAAAAGTTAATGGTACCCTACCTATCTCATAAGTAGTAATATTCAACATTTTCAAAGCGGCAATATTATTTCTAATTACATTTTCGCGATGGGATTGCTGTATACCCATTGTAATATGTTTATTATTTTTGTTATTCTCACCATTTCATATCATATTATTGAAGAGTTTATTAATCCATAGTACAACACTATAGATCATCACTAATTTGTAACAAGCATAATGATGGTATATCATGGTATAACACAACCCTCGAAATTAGCATAGGCCCGATGGCCCGGGGCCACTAAAAATTGCCGCCGGGCCAGTAAAAAAAATATTTGGTGGCCCGACTGGGCCAGCAAATTTTTTTTTTTGTTTTTTTTGTTGCAGATACCCAGTAGTCATGTTTAGTCATGTCTATGGCATGACAAGAGATTGACAAGAGATTTTAAATGTAGCATTCAGCAAGTTATACCCTTTTCTCACATACAAAATATAGGTTAGTTAAAAAGTTACAAGTAAATTGAGCAAGTAATACTGCTGCTAATGATTATTCATACATTCTTGAGCAGCCATACTCATTTTCTAACCAGTTGTTGTTAACAAAAATTTCATATTAAAAATCATTATTAGTAATTTCAGTTATTTGCATATTTTGCATATCTAATGATCATCATAAATATTCATGCTGCTCATGAATATTCATATAATACTACTCAATGTACAACTACCAAATAAATGTGCAATTTTTGTACTAACCACTAATTTTTTTACGTGAGAAAATGTATGTTGATGAAAGCTAGACCAGTGGTACTAAGCATTCCAAAGTGGAAGTGTAATTGTCACTCGTGTGTATTCAATCGCTGTGATTTTTTGATGAAGACAATGAATAAAAAGACATGACACACACACATTCATCCTAATTCATGTTTATTTCATTCATCTTACAATGAAACAAAGGGGAATGAAAAAAGTATTTCCTATAGTACCCTGAAACTATCAATATGGTTATTGTATTCATTTTACTTTTGTTTTTCCTTATTTTTTTCGGGCCAGTAGATTTGGGTTTCGGGTCACCAAATTTGGAAAAATACTAATTTTACTGGCCCGACCGGGCCACCAAGAAAAAAAGTTAATTTCGAGCATTGTATAACATCATCTTCTTTCCTTGAAAATGCATGATCAGTGTGTATGCCTCTACTGCATTATAGTTTATATTACATTTTCTTCACATAAATATATTTTCAAGAATTTATGGACATTATACTTGATGATTATGTCAAATATTTTGTTTATTAGTTTAATTAATTGATTGAACTACTTGTTTTTTGAAGGAACTGTGTTTCTCTTTATAAAAGAAAGAAAACACTTTTAAAACAATATGAGTCTAAATAATTGCTTCTAGGGATAAATTCATCATTATAACCGTTTTAGTTATAAATACACATTGCATCCATTATAGATGGACTTTTAATTCACATACAATAAGACAAATAATGTAGGCATGTTAATGATGTAAATATCACAACTGGCAAACGATGTTGACTTGTTTACGTTCACTATTTATATTAATTTTGTCCTATAAAACAGCGTAAAGTTAGAATCATGGACCCGAGGGTCCATGGTTTCATAAACTGAAGTTATGACCAAAATATTCTGGATAAACATAGAATTTGTTGAAAGACGTATCTTATCCAACTGATTAATGAAATCAAATTCATTTCAATAACAGAAAATGCAAATGTTCATCATTCATTTTTCCTATAGCTGCCGATATGTCGAGTGATTTCATATTGCTAAATTGAAATGAAATGAAAATGAAAATGAAATGACTTTTATTAATATCTTTTCATCCTAGACAAGGGTATTGAAGAATAGATAACATTACAGGAAATGTCTCGTTAAATGAAATAACATAGCTAAAAATTATACAATATAAATACAAAGTAATATTTGATGATGCAGGTAGTAAATCAGTTGAAAGACACTAGATGAGTCAGTTACAAATTATTTCAGAATTATCATATACACAGTGAAAACAAATATTGATTTTCAACGCTAGAGAGGGTCAGTCAAAGAAGTAGGTCACATGCGCGTTAGTGCGCTTAAATAAAACTTGTAACAGCCTATATGATTGGATGGAATATTAATGAAGTGGGAGGAGCTTAAGATAGTCGTTAATGTTAATAATTGAGCGCTGATTGAGCTTTCAGAATACCGATTTTCCACTCAATCAGCGTGCAATTAACTCATGGACTTGAGTGCAAATATAAATGCAAAGTTAAATGAGCTTTCAGAATACCCCCCCCCCCCCCCCCAGACAGTATTTCATTGTTGTAATATTGTTTTTATTATATTTGATTTCAAACTATTATTAAACTATTTTGAGCCCTGAAACAAACGTATTATTTGCAAAACGTACAAGACAAAAGTAACATTAAATAACTGTTTAGCTCTTTTTAGGAAAAATTGTATTTCCATTAATGTTTTACGTACGTAAATCCCCCAAAAATTACAATTTGAGTGAGGACATGCAAAGACAAAAGGTCAGGTGACTAAGTTGTAAAGCCAAAGGTATGTATGGTATTGTGTCCTATTACCGGATACTTTTAGTTTGACGGCACAAAACAAACATTAGATGCATAAAATCAAAGTGGAAATTATACGAGCAGCTGCATAAACTCATAAAGAACACATTTGATGTAATATATCTTCAAGAATTTACCGATTTTTCTCCAAATCAACTTTCTTGTAAAACCCTTCCAAAAAAGAAGCCTCTTCCCGACACAAGATTTCGTGTTGTATTAACCAAACGTGAATGTTTTGCATGGGAATGTCATTGACATGCGCGCTGCCACTGGTGCGCGGCAAAACGCGCGCAATAACGCCTCAGGACGCTTATTTCTTTCGGGAAATGGTGGAAAATGTTTGCAAAACATCCATTTATTATCCTCCGTTAATGCCGACTTTCAAATTCAACTTTCAAAATTTGAACGTTTTTTCCTATGGGAATTTGCATGTACGGAAATACAACCCGTTCGGTAATGCAACCCCTTGCTATACTATGTTCGATTTTCACAGCATTTGGTTTTAAAAGATGTGCAAGAAATGAAAGAACAAAGACACAAAGCCGCAGAGAACCATCTTCATGCGTTGCAGAGGTTTGTAACTTTAAAACTATTAAAATTAAAAAGGACACGTGACAAAGTTGGGGGAAAAAAAATGCACATTCCCCATTCAATTCAATGATGAAAAAGGCCAGGACAATTTGATAAAGTCATAAACATTGTTCAAATTTCAAAAGTTCAAGTAACAATTTTGTTGTTGACGTTAACATTACTGCACTGGTTAGTAAAGCTAGTAGATTACTCAAACACAACGCAATCACATTTCAATTTTCATTTTCACTGCAATTCTCCCAATAATAATTTAGAATTTTAATTTTGTTCGTTATTTACAACTTAAACGAGACAAGCACTGAAATGAAGCCACAGAAAGGCACAGGGCCGATTAACTCTAGAGAACGTAACTTAGCGCTTCGCCCTACATTACTTACTTAGCTAGCGCGACGCTTCGTGCTAGCGTTCTCTAGAGAATAAGGGCCGATATGCCGGCGAGGTATTTATACAATCTTCGACTCTACGTCTTGCAGGTCTAAGCTGTCGATTTTGCTCTTTAAAAAGAAATACTCTGTGACAAAGTTGGATTTTCACATTTTGTAATTGTTTTTATTTTGTATAATTTGTGTGTGTGCACTGCCAAATGTCAGCTTCGCCGATTGCCGGGTCTGCAGTGCCAGTGCACTAGCGCTGCGCTATACCCGCCCACTAACAAACCCAATGATCAATCCCAGTCAGTCAGTCAAATTTAACGTCAATACCAGTCGACTTCAAACACAAACAAACACATTTCTCATAGAAACAAGCTTAAAATACGTGTCTAAATACAAAGATCAGGATACTTACTCAATGACCCATCGTCGAATTTATCGAATTCCCAACCAGTTTTAGAATCACTCGACATTTTAGAAGACAAAGTCAGATCCCCTTGCCAATCATATCATCACGTGAAAATGAATAGAGATGATATTTTTCGACAGCGTTAAAAAATACATAGCGCCATCTGCGTTGGGTGTAAACATCGATTCGTGTCATAATTGTGTGTACAAAATGCAGCAGAGGGGTGCTATCTCCCACCCCTCTAGATACAGGTTGTGCCCCCGTGATTGTCGGGCTACAAGGTTTGAGCTGACGCGACAGTTGCACAGATTGTAGCTGAGCGAACCACCAGTTGTTTTATCGTTATTTGTTCCCCATACTTGCTGTGTGTCGGGGATGCTGCTGATGCTGTTGCATTTTCTAGGACTAGTGAAATCATGCATTTTGTTCAGAGCTGAGCCTGACTTGAGGCAGTTATAATTGTTGAATCTGCAACAAGTTGCAAATTAAGACGTGCCACATTTTGCCGCGGGTATGTAATTGTAATTTGTTTTGTCATGTTTGTTTCTAAATAGAACTACCGTTATAGTTTTATACTAATAACTTACTCTTAGACAGACTAAAAATATATAAATTCATAAAAAGAAATTGTATAATAATTAATATAAGGATTGAAAAGGTAAAATGCTTTTGAAATCACGAACAATGAAAAGGGTTTTGGCACTTTCGGGGACAAAGTGTCAATGTCAATGTTGTAAGAATAAGATGGGCTTCTTGTTCAGACATTATCGTGATCATTCATTGATGTTTTGGAAATGTACTGTAGTGAAGGGTGATCTGCATGGTGATCAAGACTTGAGACAGTTGAGTTGAGTTACAGGTAAATGGTCCTGGACTTGGTAGACAATTGTGCACATGTCGAGGTGAATCTTGTTCAAACGGTTCATTTATTCAAAGTACATGGTCCGGTTCGATCCCGACATGAGGGCATAAATTGACTTTATACTCAAGATTAATATTTTTCATGGAGAGTCCAACATATGATAAGTTAATTTTCTTCGAAAAAAATGCACTGAGCTGTGTAGGCTTTTGTGATAATAAAGGTAATTTATTGCTCGGATATATGTCATATTACTTTGTATTTGTTCATGTTGTTTTGCAGGGCAACTTTAAACTTGGGAATCGACATCAGATAAGGGCCGCAGCTGCATCAGACTATAGCTATGCGTATTCTGAGGAGATTCACGAGAAGGAGTCGTAAGTACATTACACAACTTTAAAGGGACCACCACACAAAGAACAACACAGGCTTGTTTACATGTATCTCAGTACCGATATTATGGTTGTGTAACTCATAAACAATGCAAGAAATCACCCCAACTTACGGAACTTAGCAGGGCCTATAATGCCATTTTCAGTTCCGTAAGCGCCAATTTTAAGTTTATTGTGAGTGCATTAATTCTATATGTTTGGAGACAATAGAACGCTTCTAAAGCCTAGTCCTAGACTGGACAATCGACAGTCTTCTTCTGCAGACTATATGAACATTAATTTATGATTATTCAGTATGAATCAATGAGTTTTCAAATTCTTAACATTTTCTGGAAACCTATTAAATATTTGTTATTATTTTTAATTTAACATTGCACTTTGATAAACGTTTTTGACTTATATTTATTGATTATATTGTTGGAAGAAGCAAAAATGTTCATCTTTCGAGGGATACTTCTCACGCTTGCCTGCATTCTAATAGCACAAAGTAATTTGCTTTGCATTATAATCTCACTGGAGTTCTTTCTGGCATTTTGAGGACTTAAAGGGGACCACGGACCACCACGTTAAGAACAGCAGTAAAAATGTTTTGGTATCGTTCAGATGTGAAAGATATAGATGCAACAAATACTGTAGATAGGTCTGTGTAAGTCATAAACAATTGATTACCACCACTAACGTTAACGGAACGAACATGGCCTCGTGGTTCTGCATGCGTCAAACGTCCAAGAGTAAGCCAATTCTATTCACGCGTACTAGACAAAACGTAGTCTTCGTCTGCAGACCCATGAAAACATGCTTTAAATAGTATGTTGATGCGTGTGACGTTTAACCCAAGACGCCATTGATGACATTAACAAAACCACGCAGGTGACACCCAAGAAGAGATACCGTGCATAACTAGCAGGTTCAATCTGCAATTTAATGAACAAGAAAACAAGAAAACAGGTCTTTAGTCATAAAATTAATAATGCATCATTTGCATGCACATTATGATCTATGAATATACCTGTAAATCATCAACTTTCTATCTTGATGCTTCTAACTAAGCATAAACAATTCGCATGACTAAGTATTTCAACCAAAGGAGTGAATCAAATACTTCTAAAGTATGCATTTGCATTAAACTTGAACAAAGGCTAACTGCCTTTAAATAAATGTTTACTTCCATTCAACACTCCTGTGTGGTGCTTTATAATTTGACCATAAAATACAAATAAGTCAGCTCTTAACTAACTGACTAGTTAAACACAACTGTCTACATATCTATGTATCTACCTGCACTTAATAGTAAATTTGACCTTCAATTAATTAACCTTGACATTCTTGACATTTTCTGTAAGCTATACAATATGTCATGCACTGCAATAAATGTCCCTTTATTGTGCATGAACCCCCTTTTATATTATATCAATACACCACACTTGCCTAAACCTGACCTACATCTATCATGGTTAATTTCCTTTATAGCAAGTAATAGCTCAAATCAATTACAACTTCATAGCTACTACACATTATCACGCATAACTGTATTGACTTTACTGTATCGAATGCATAACTCATATACACATGTTCACTTTCACGCGTGACTCGATTCATACTTTTTTATCACCTCATTTTACTTAATTACATTTCATATTTTACCATGCCAACTGGCTGCAAAACAATATGACTCATTAGTTTCAAAATCAAACAATGATCTCTACTCACATCATTGGGCTTGTATCAGAATTCAACAAAATCAGTGGCATCTCTGGGCGACGAATGTTCCCTTCATGTGGAACTTCTGTAGCACAAAATTCACTACGCCCTCTAGCGATAAAGCTCAAATCTATCTTACAAATCCTCGCTTCTGACGTCACAGAGAACGCCCTCTAGCGGTAAAGCTCAAATCTATCTTACAAATCGTCGCTTCTGACGTCACAAAGAAAAGTTTCAAGCAGAACTTAATTCCGTACTCGACATCCCGGCCCCTTTAAATGTGAAGCCTAACTGAACATTTAACACATATTTCTAACATCACTGTTTATCCACAAAACTTACTACTTATAATACATCATTGTTCCTTTAAATTCTTAAATCCTTACTTACTATTCAAGCACTTATTTGCATGCCTTTAAAATAATTCCCTTAACCAATCAATTTTAAACTCAAATATTGACCACGCCACGTTATGACTATAATGGTATCTAAACTTTCTAAAGAGCATCGCTTAGCAACACAACATTGAATAATCTAAATGCTTCAACACCTGCATAAAAAACCATTATATCAAATGACATAACTTTGTGAACTGGTATAATTCCAATCATACAATATGCATATTATACTTATAACATCCAGGATATCAAATAGGTCTTTGTTCTGACACAATGGCAATCATAAAATGATGATTGCAAAATCAATGAGCATACAACTAAAAATAGCATTCCGTTTCTTAAAACAAATGTATGACGGATGTAAAGCAGTGACTTTCTGCTCAGAATTTACCAGCATGTATATAAATACACTTTATCTTGATTCTCAATAGTCCACTCCACCTGACCAAATTGGGCAAATAACAATTTTAATTTGTTTTACATATACCTCCAGGTTTCATTACTCATAACTGGCTTATACACATCAGTGCAGGTTTCTTCACACTTAATTTGCATAATAAAGCTCGAGTTTGCATCAATTCCTTTTAGTCGCAAAATATTACAAAATGCATGAATACTATTACTTATCAATTTCTATATTTCTGTACCTTCCCAAATGAATGGGATTACATTATTGAATAAAATTCTAAATCTTGAATGAATTTTCTTAAAACATTTTTTTTCATCAAAGGAAATCTTGTCTCTTTAAAAATGCACATTGTCCTAAATTCACTCATTATAATAATCACCATATACTAACTTGCCATATGTGATATTAATGTTATGTGTACCTGCAATTTTACCTAGTTTCAATCGTAAATTCGCTGTCAATGTTTACAGCATGTAAGCATTAATGATTACATTAATCATGCAAACAATATAAATAAAACTCAAATTTGCATACTGTATAATTATGAGTCTTTCAGTCCTTATAAGTCAGCGAGTCTTTAATTTTGCAGCCTTTCATATAAGCAGTTTATCAGTCTGTCAGTTTGAAAAGTTACCGTATTTGTCGGTGTATTACCCGCTCCGATGTATTAACCGCACCCCCAACTTTGGCCGTTTTTCCATGAAAAAAAAAAAAAATTTGATAGTATAATTCTTGATTTTTAGTCTTTAGATGGTCAGCATTTTCTTAGGAAAGGTACCAAAAATAGCTTATCTATCAGAGAATTTTTGCATATGAATATTGTTTTATTTACTGAAGTCTCCGAAGTAAATAAAGAAAATTATCAGGCCTTCTTCACAGCAGAAGAATCTATAACTTCTGTTGAATTTGCCACACGGATCACTATACATGGGACTACATAAAACGTTAGACAACAAAACAAAGATTTCACCAATAAAACAATCAGAACGGAGATTTAAAAAAAACTGTACCGTAATGTTATTCCTTCTTTCTAGTTCAAATTATGTTGAATCTACTCTTGAAAACTGTTTCAGAAATAGTAAGTAATAATAGCGAGTAATACGGTATACGATCGTCGTCGATCGTCGACATGGATGAAACGATTCTCAAACGTTGACATCCAGTCCGTCCGGTACTAAACAAATGCTCCGATAGCCCGCCATATCACTCATACACTTTGTGTGAAGGTTATGGGTCTATTTTGTTACGCGAGATCCATCCGCCGGGAATTGGGGAAATCCCCGGCGGATGGATCTTGCGTAACAAAATAGACCCGATAACCTGCACGCAAAGTATATGAGTGATATGGCGGGCTGTATTGGAGCATCGGCGGCCGGGGGTCGCGCGTGTCGGGAAAGAGAATCCCCGCCTGCATGCTCGGCCAAGCGCCAGTCGCGCGGCCGGGTGCATGTTAGGATTCGTACTAAGATCGAAGCAATGATCGTGAATCTTCCAAGCCGCTTTCGCAGCAACAACGAGCAATATTTAGGAAGAGGTAAAAGAGAAACATAAAAGACACTGCATGACTTGTTTTGGGGGGAATATGCTTGTATTTTCCGTGCATCGTATGAGTATGAATGCCTTCCTGAGGTGGACTTTGGTCAATCTCCGTGTATTAACCGCATCGTATTAGGGCCCGGCGCTGGCTAGGCAATTTGCGTGTACAATTTTCCTATCTCCGTGTATTAACCGCTCCCCCCATTTTGGAGCTTTTTTTTGAGAAAAAAGGGGCGGTTAATACACCGACAAATACGGTAACTCTTATAAACGAGGCTGCGTTTATTCATTTTTTCAGGAATGTTTCTGAATACTTTATATTTCATCTTGGAAATAAGTCTTTCTGGCAATCCATAATGCTTCATCTTCACAGCACGCGATTGATCCGATCAAAATTTCCACCTTGGAAATACACCTGATATTTATATCTTCATAATAATAACATATTCGCGATGATCACAAATTAACTTTGCTTCGCTTTGTAAGACACGATTTTCCATGAAATTCAAACGCAATTTATCACATATCAAATGATCCGCTTAAATTTGTTTTTATTTTCACACAACACAATGAGCTGCTTCTTGCTCCATAATTCCATTTTCAATAAATTTCTCATAAAATTCTCAAACATCTGCTTCCAATATGAGACATAAATTTGAAATGCTCAAACATTTGCTTCCGGTATGAAACATAAATTTGGAATCTTCACACATCTGCTTCCAATATGAGACATAATTTTGAAACTGGCCGGAGTAGCACACTATTTTTCGTTTTGACTTCCACGCTACGAACCAAGCCTTCCTTGTCAGGCATGGTCTGGAGTGCTCTGCCTAATGACCACGAATTGCGAGGGGCATTACCATCAGCCACGAGCACAAGATCTCCAATTTGAACATTTCTTCGCGTTGGCACCCACTTCTCCCTCTCCTGTAGTTGAGGTAAGTATTCCTTTGTCCAGCGTCTCCAAAACAGATCTGCCAAATACTGTACTTGACGCCAGCGCTTCCTCGCGTAGACATCAGATTTGTCTGTCAACGTTGGTGGTAGTTGTGGCTTCCTGTTGAGTCTTCCTCCCACTCGGATCACACCTCCTTCCATCTTGGGGTATTCCATACCTTCCATATCTTCAAGGCTCTCTGGTCGGTCATTGACATACCCCTCTCATCATCGTTGAGGTATTCCATGCCTTCCAGTTTCCAGAACTGCTTTACCTGATCCTCCAAAACTACGTCACTGACATCAGATATGTAGCTTGTTGATGCCTGGAAGTTAGGTTGACTATTCCTGTCTCCAACAGGACCATTCAATGTCCATCCGAGAACTGTTTTGACAGCATACAGTTCTCCAGGTGTACCAGCCCTTATCTCTAAAGGCATCAAAGCCTGAGGTACATTCTGACCTATCAATACTGATACTTGATTGCAGCTGGTGACAGGGAGATCCAGGTCACGAAGATGTTCGTATCTGTGTACATCTTCTTGATTTGCCATATTGGCACAACTAATATTCAGGTTTGGCCTGGTATACACTGGAACTTGAATCTCCTCTGGCGAGTCTACACCTTTCACCATCAAATTAACTGCTTCACACTGAATCCTGTTGTTCTTCTTTTCTAGCGTGGAAAGAGTTACCATCTCGTGTTTGCCCTTTGCTCCTAAACTATCTGCTATCTCCTGGGTGCAGTATGAATTTGTTGAGCCTGAATCCAGCAAGGCAAATGTCTCTATTACCGCATTTTCATTTGCAGCCCGAACTTGAACAGGTATTATGGGAAGCGCAACCTGGTACCCGGCCCCTATGCCATCGCTACTTGTGTGTGATGATGCTGATGCCGACCCATGCTGATCTGTTTGAGTTGTAGCGTCTGCTGAATGACTACTTGCATCTGCTGGATGACTGCCCCTTGAATCTGATGACTGACCACTCCTAGAGACTTTGGCACTTGGATCATGAAGAAACTTGGTATGTTTCAAGGTGCAGCCTTCAACCGAACAGGTTCTATTTAGAGTACACTTGGACGACATATATGCCCTGGGCGCAGGCAATTAAAACACAATCTGTGTTGCTGAGCAAGATTGAATCATTTTTCTGGCTTCATCTCTTTGAAAAGACTGCAACCAAACAGACTATGTGGTTTCTTGCAAAGAATGCACTAGTGCGGTGTGGGAGCCGAAGTTTCTGATGCTGCAAAGTTTCCTCTACTCGGAGCTTGCTTGGACGTTGGAGCCTTGTTGGTCTTCATTCCACTCTGAAGCAATGTCCCAAACACGGGGTCATTCAGTTCTTCTGCAACATCATTGATGAAACGAACCACATCCATGATATTGGGGTTTCAGTTGTTGTCCCTGATGCCTTTGACCTGTCTCAACCAGCGACTTCGAAGGTGGTAGGGTAATCTCTCAATTATCTTGATCAGTTCCCTTCGATTGCTGATTTGATCTACATGTAGCATTCCTAACGCCTTGAGCGTTTCAGCACAGGTTTGGAGTTGGTCAGCAAATTCCCTCAGCTGTTTGTTGTTGGCTTGAATGACCGGACCATCTACGACTTTCTTGATCCATGCTTCACTGATCATGAAGTCATTTCCAAACCGATCAGCCAACAACTGTCTTGCTCTGAAGTATCCCACGTTTGGATTCATCATCAGGCAGCACTGTATGATTGATTTTGCTTGGCCCTCACAAAGATGGTATAGCTTTAATAACTTGCTGTTATTGTCCATCGTTGAATTGTCAATGATGCTATCAAATGATCTCATGAACTGGAAATACTTCAATGGATCACCATCAAACAGCATGATGTCAGCACCAGATAAACTTATGGTCTCCATAAGCTGTTGTTGCTGCCTCTGACCTTGTTCCAAATGGTGAAGTACTTGATAACTGAAATTGTCGGACACGGTCTGAGACTGTTCTTGAGGATATGGTAGGGTTGAATCAGTTGAATCATGTCCCGCTGCAGTACGCTGCGTACCATTGGGCCTACTAGTTGCTCCATCGCTACGTGGAGTGTCATCACAAATTACACCATCACCCGCTGGATTTTCATCTAATGTTGGTGATGGGGTACTAGGAGTCTTCACAGAAGTCTTCACAGGAGGCTTCGTGTGTTCCTCATCGCAGTGTTTGTCATAAACAGAATCCTCTGCTTCTGCTATTCTTAGCTTGGTTTGAAGGAGCAGCTCAGTCTTTCTCTGATCCAACTGCAATTGTTGGCGCTCCAGTTCTTGTTGCTCCTTGAGACTAGCAACTTCTGCTTCAAGCGCAGCTCTCTTTGCTTTAGCACGAAGTCTTGCACTAGTTGACGTTGTGGTGCTCCTCCCGCATTGACTCACCGAGTCCTCCGGGTTGACGATAACAGACTCAGCCACCTCACTCATGATGGCTGACGACGGGTCACAGTCAAGCTGATATTGAACTGATGTGACGTTTAACCCAAGATGCCATTGATGACATTAACAAAACCACGCAGGTGACACCCAAGAAGAGATACCGTGCATAACTAGCAGGTTCAATCTGCAATTTAATGAACAAGAAAACAAGAAAACAGGTCTTTAGTCATAAAATTAATAATGCATCATTTGCATGCACATTATGATCTATGAATATACCTGTAAATCATCAACTTTCTATCTTGATGCTTCTAACTAAGCATAAACAATTCGCATGACTAAGTATTTCAACCAAAGGAGTGAATCAAATACTTCTAAAGTATGCATTTGCATTAAACTTGAACAAAGGCTAACTGCCTTCAAATAAATGTTTACTTCCATTCAACACTCCTGTGTGGTGCTTTATAATTTGACCATAAAATACAAATAAGTCAACTCTTAACTAACTGACTAGTTAAACACAACTGTCTACATATCTATGTATCTACCTGCACTTAATAGTAAATTTGACCTTCAATTAATTAACCTTGACATTCTTGACATTTTCTGTAAGCTATACAATATGTCATGCACTGCAATAAATGTCCCTTTATTGTGCATGAACCCCCTTTTATATTATATCAATACACCACACTTGCCTAAACCTGACCTACATCTATCATGGTTAATTTCCTTTATAGCAAGTAATAGCTCAAATCAATTACAACTTCATAGCTACTACACATTATCACGCATAACTGTATTGACTTTACTGTATCGACTGCATAACTCATATACACATGTACACTTTCACGCGTGACTCGATTCATACTTTTTTTTCACCTCATTTTACTTAATTACATTTCATATTTTACCATGCCAACTGGCTACAAAACAATATGACTCATTAGTTTCAAAATCAAACGATGATCTCTACTCACATCATTGGGCTTGTATCAGAATTCAACAAAATCAGTGGCATCTCTGGGCGACGAATGTTCCCTTCATGTGGAACTTCTGTAGCACAAAATTCACTACGCCCTCTAGCGATAAAGCTCAAATCTATCTTACAAATCCTCGCTTCTGACGTCACAGAGAACGCCCTCTAGCGGTAAAGCTCAAATCTATCTTACAAATCGTCGCTTCTGACGTCACAAAGAAAAGTTTCAAGCAGAACTTAATTCCATACTCGACAATGCGTTTTCCTATCATATCATATAATTTTCTGGAAACATATTTTTATGAGCTTGATGGTGGAATGGACTTCTAAAATTTGGGGTCATGGTACCCTTTAATCACATTGAGCCCCATTGCCTTTGTATTTTGTTTTTACTGAATGGAATATATTTATTATTTGTTTCTAACCCTAGACAAATATTGGTCTGTTTATTGTTTCACTGAATGGATTGTATTTTTATGCCTCCGCCAACGAAGTGGCCGGAGGCATTATGTTTTTGGGTTGTCCGTCCGTCCGTCCGTCCGTCCGTCCGTCCCGTTTTCGTTCTCGCGATATCTCAAGAACCAGTTGACGGATCAATTTCAAATTTGGTATGAGTGTACATATTGGGGTGACAATGATCTGATTAGATTTTAGGGGTCATGAGGTCAAAGGTCAAGGTCACAGGACTCAATATATATGCAAAAATGCCTCGTTCTCGCGATATCTCAAGAACCGGTCGACAGATCTAATTCAAACTTGGTATTAGTGTAGATATTGGGGTGGCAATGATCTGATTAGATTTTGGGGTTCATGAGGTCAAAGGTCAAGGTCACAGGACTCAATGTATGCGCAAAAATGCCTCGTTCTTGCGATATCTCAAGAACCGGTTGACGGATCAATTTCAAACTTGGTATGAGTGTACATATCAGGGTGCGACTGATCTGATTAGATTTGGGGGGTCATGAGGTCAAAGGTCAAGGTCACAGGACTCGATATGTATGCGAAAATGGCTTGTAATGGCAACATTTCAAGAACTGAATGTCAGATTTCAATCAAACTCGGTACCTGAATGTATCATAAAGAGTCCACGTAGCCATAAAATGTTGGGGTCATGAGGTTGAGGTCAAGGTCACGGGATTCATTATACATGCAAAAAAGCTTGTAATGCCAAAATCTAAATGTCATTTTTCAATCAAACTTCGTACCTGAATGTTTTTTAGGGAGCCATCAAAGATTGCGGTCATATGGTCAAGGTCACAGGACTCAAAATATATGAAAAATATTTATAAAAATTAAATCAGTGCATGTTAATTTGAGCTTGATATTAAAATCGCGTGATAGCGGAGGCATAATTTTCGATTGCGCGTCCATCTAGTTCTTTTCTTTTTTTCTAACCGAAGTAATTAATGAAATTTGTCTGTTTGACAGTGTCCTTCCAGTTGGCAGTGATAGCTGCGCTGGCTGTTGTAATTGTGTTCCTTGGCACACACATGCGATCAAACAGAGTCAACGAGAGTGTGCTGCTTCAGAACCTGAAGAAAGAGCTACATAGAGGCGACAAATACATCAACAGAGGTTAGTAATAGTATGAGAAACATTTGTTTTAGTTCATTTTATTTTCATTTCATTTATAGATCTAAATAGGCAGGAATGATACTCATTTGAGTCAGTAATTGTGTTCCTTGGCACACAAATTCGATTAAATGGTGTCAACAAGAGTCTATTGTTTCAGAAATCATATATATAAATCTCAAATTTGATTTTTGCCAACAAGTGGTGGGTTTCGCTATAGCCGCTCACAAATATGTAAATGATGATAATGCATCAAACAAAGTATCAAAGGGTTGATAATATAATGTATTTCTTGTGTGCATGCTTGAAATACTTCATATACTTCAAATACAATGGAAGGAATGTTGAGGGAAAATACACAAATGGAGACAAATGCCTTGATCAACAATGTTTTAATCAATTAAACCCGGATATCTGACAGTAAACATTAAACCTGTACTCTGCACTGTATGTGAAAACCCTTTTTTCTGCTCAATTTGAACATACATGACTTAAAGGGGACCACCAGGCAAAGAACAACACATTATATGTTTTGGTACCGTTTTGTTATATCAAATAGATACCCAACATTTTGCAAAGGGTTGTGTAATTCATAAACAAAACAATTAATTTCCACCACTTACGGAACCACTGCTATTTCCTGGTTCCATACGGACCAACCATTTGCGAGTGCGCCAATGCTATTCACGCGCACGTTTGTAAACAATAGATTCCCGGGCGATTTGTTCGCTCTGCACACGTTGCAATTCACCGCACACATAGCAGTCTGCGTGAATTTAGACCGCATGCACGCATGCTTTAGAATGGTGATGCGTTTCCAATTTTTTTTTTTTTTTTCTGGAAACATATTTTTGTGAACTTGTTGATGGAATGGAATACTAAAGACGTTACCTTTCTTTAATAAGAATATTATTTTTGGGTGGTGGTACCCTTTAATAATCAAAATAGATTGAAATAGAACTAACTGGGAGAAGGAGAAGGCTAAATCTTACAAAGTGTGATAAAATGGCAAAGATTGTGCTCATGGTGCATGTTATATCAATCAAAGCGGAAATGTAATGAATCATAGCAGTAGACTCAACAACCTATTAAAGTACCTGAGCGAAGGTTTAAAAATGCTTGTAACCTAAATAATTTTGGCATCATCGCAAAGGAAATGTTATATTCTTCCTAATAATTCATATATATTTGTCAAAAATTGTCACAGAATTGATTGATCTGCTATCTAAAGTGATGAAATTTCGACCCGTTATTCGCACTTGGTCAGCCCGCTGTGTGGGGGTACGATTAATGACGTAACATGTGTGAAGAACGCATGAGAGCGCTCCGGAGCACGTGGGCTTTGTGTACTGTAGGTGTATGTGTATACCACCCGAACGCAGTATTCTCATCACAATGCCTGATCTTCAGGAGGTACTGCTACTAAATGTAGACATCAAAGTTGATGTAAATAGCTCCACAAAATATAACTTCATTGGTATAGTGATAGTGATGATGATGATGAGGATGATGATGATTTTGATTATGATGATGATGATGGGGATGTAGGAGGGATAGAATGAAGAGGACAAAACGGAAATATCATGACTTCATTCTTCAGTAAAGTCACTAAAAACACTTCTAGTACTACTAGTACTATTTAATTGCGAATATTAATTACATATGCACCGTTATTTGAACTGCATGACATCATAAAATGCAAAGGTATGCTCAAGATTCACCGTCATGTCTATATACATAACCTGAACTATAGTCACCAACAATCACTCTGCGCTAGTTGCCAGGCTTACATGTTTACGAAAGCATCTCGGGGAAATGACACGACATAGAAGGGTAGACAAATCTATTTGCATGATTCAATATCATATAATAGAATATTCTTTATAGGCAATAATAAAATGTAATTAGCTGTTTCCGAGAGATTTGTATTCCACTTTCATCATCAGCTGGCGTAAGTTCGTGTCATGTGAAGTCTGGATTATAAACCCTCACAAAAAGTTCCGCAATTCAAGTTTGAGCGGTCATATCTCCCTCATTACTTTATTACCGTTCATAAATGTGTTACCATTGGAAAGCTTGTATTCTCCCCTTCACACTAATATGACATTTCTTATCATGGAATGTGCATTACAAAGTCAAAAGTGAAATCTTGCAAAAAAACATTAATATGGTCAAACATAATGATAATTTCTCAATCAGTCAATAAAACACACTATATCTTCCTAACAACATACACAATCGTTATTGCACCACCTCAAAATAATAAAGGTATATTTCATCCTCAACAAAAATGATAAAACGCCATTGATATTCACGCATGACCGACTGAACATCATGCATAACACCGTTCTCACAACAAAAGGAGGGTACACTGTTGTTTTATCAATGCATTTTGCAACATTTTACTTTTGACTTTGCCCCATATTCGGGTGTCATGCGCATTCCATGATAACATATTCATGGCAAATGTCATATCAGTTTAAAGTGGGGAATACCAGCCTTCTAATCATACCAAACTCATGAACGGTAATAAAGTAACATGAGAGATATAAACGCTCAAACTTGAATTGCGGAACTTCTTGTGAGGGTTTCAATACACAGTTGTATACGTCTCGCTCTACTTGTGAGGGTTTAAATACACAGTTGTATACATCTCGCTCTACGCTCTAGGCGGGGGACTCACACGTGTGACGTCATTAATCCGTACTCGGTAATTCCCGGGTCAAGCCATATAGGAGTTCTGAGAAGGGTCTTGGAAACACGCTTCTTATCGCGTTTCATTGACATTTCAAGACTTAAGAGCAGATGATTTGTTTTCTGGTTGGTATAAGCTTCCCGTACATGTATAATTTGTCTATTTTGTGATACTTTGTGATATTTCTTCGCTCAGCTACTTTAACTGAACAGAAAGTATGCATTTAAGCTTATCAGTAAGTGCATTTATGCCAGCGTTTGATTCTCCTTTATGCAAATTTATGGAGGAATGGTAAGAGATATGTACACAAACGGTGGCAAATGTATCCTGAAAAGGTCTCTGTTTACTCACTGGCTCAAGATGATCTTTCTACTGTACTTCCATGTAAGACCCATCTAGACTGGCTAAAATCCTTCTTGTGTTTATATAAATGTAAACAAAAGGAACTAGGGGAAATAGATTGAGTAGCATCATTTAGGCAGGGAAAAATAATATTTGATATATGAATACACTCTACTTTTTAAGCCTACATGTATATCTCCACTAATAAAAACACTTTTTTGTATGAGAATTTTTAAGGGCTTAAAAACAAATATATATGGGGCTATTTTTGGCATTCTGGGTGCTAAGATACCCTTAGCCCTTGTGTCCTTTTGTTGCCTTAAGAAGCCCCATGTAAATATTTATGATGGGGTTGTAATTGTAATTGTAATATTATAAAAACATAGAAAATATAGAGGCCCCTTTCTTGGTATTTGTTAAAGCATCTTTCTAAAAGCAAAACGGAGAGAGGTCCCTTTGTTTTCCATTTTTCATTTCACATACAAATAAGAAATGTCCAGCATGTATGCTGAACGCCTACTTGGGAAATCCCTTTGGGAAATTCACTTGCTCAGACCAGCATGTCGGCATGAATTTCTCGCTTGAATTCAAAATGGAATTATACAACCGTACGTTGATTTATTTCCTCATGGTTGATGGAACATCAATAGAGCAGGATATTTATCTTTCTTTTTTAAGACTCAAAATGGAAGTAGAAAGAGCGATTTGCCACATTGCCTATTTCCTGCTTACAAATATTATCTAGGATTATACCACAATGCATTGATTGCGTGAGTAGGATGGGGTCGACAATGTCAATAATCAAGGAGTGATTTTTACTTAGTAATCTGTACATTTTATATTATCCCACTGTTGGTGTAATTAAGACTTTGCATTGGCATTCATTAGCTGGCAGGGTTTTATGAATATAGGCCCAGGAACTTGGGTTGGCCAGCAGAGCCTTGTATGGCAAGTATTGAGTGCTGTGGACCAGCTTGTCTACCGAATACAAACTAACTACCATACCTAACAAGGCAGTTAAATACTCATTTAAACATTGTTTCATTTATGCGACTGTTTTATGTACAGTAGTTCGATCCTAACATTCACTCTTTATCTGGTTCATCACAATATTAAGAGTATCCTTCTATATTTGACAGATCGCAAACAATAATGCTCAGGCCAATTGTTCAAACACCATGGCCCATATTCACAAAGGAGGTTTGTACAAACCATGGTTTGACCAAGGTTTACATCTATGGAATGCCATTTGTAAACTGATGGATAAGGAATGTAAACTCCATACTTGTTAACAATGTTGATTTACAATTTACGGTATGCGAGCAGCATTCCATAGATGTAAACCATCGTCAAACCATGGTTTGTACAAACCTCCTACAAACCTCCTTTGTGAATACGGGCCATGCTCTAGGAGCTTGTTTATTCAAACCAATACAACAATAATAACAACAGCAAAGACATTAATCTTTTCCACACCTGATTTGGTGGCACCATCTTTTCTTACACACCTGACAGATATCCAGAATGCGCCGGACCGGGACCAGAGGCTAGCCAGCAGGGCCATGTGCGGCATTTCTGTACCCTATGCTGTGGACTAGCTGGCCAACCAAATTCAATCTAACTACCTAAACAAAGGCAGTGGAACTCATTCACTCTTTATCTCTGGTTCACCACCATAATTTGAATGTCCATCCACAATTGACAGATAAATTCAGAATGCGCCAGACACGGACCAGAGGTTGGCCAGCAGGGCCATGTGCGGCAACACTGCACCCTATGCTGTGGATCAGCTAGCCTACCAGATACAGACTGGATACCAAATCAAGGGGCATTAATACTCTCTTGTTTCATTTCTGTGACTTTGGTAAATGGTTCGCTCTATATCTCCGATCTTATCACCATGTTGCTAATGTTCTTTCGCACCTGCCTGACAGATATCCAGAATGCGCCAGACCCTGAGCAGAGGTTGGCCAGCAGGGCTATGTGCGGCAATTCTGCACCCTGTGCTGTGGACCAGCTGGCCTACCGGATACAGACTGGATACCAGAACAAACACAGACCCCAGATTTGTCTCGATGATGACTATGGGTAAATGAGAATGGATTTTAACTGGTTGAAGACAATTTGGTTTCATCGGTATTTGAGTTGCAGTGAACCATTAGATTGGCCTTCGATAGCTCCTTCAACCCTTGAGGACTGGTCCCAAAAATACTCGGGCATGGGTCTATGGAGAATACATGTTACAGCAAAATCAATCAGTCCTGGGCCCTGTTGCAAAAAGAGATACAAACGATTGTAAGTTAGAAAATGTGCGCATTCCAACCAATCAGATTTGCACATTTGGTCACATGATATGACTTAGAATTGATTGCAAGTCTTACTGCAACGAGACCCTGAACAGGTTAAAACTCTAGCGGGCTATCTTTACATGTGCATTTTATATATTTCAAAAAATAAGAATACGTAGCACACATGCCTCTGCAAACCCAAGCCTGAGCATTATCGGGACCAGTCGTGTATGTGTTGATTCTCTGAATATAAATAGTGCAGATGTGAACTTACAATGTACATTACATAGAATTTCTAACCCAATAGATCCCTTAGTTTAAGACAATTAGATACTTTATAATTATGACATATTCTTTATTTAACATTTGTATGCCTCTGCCAGGACTGACATTAATTTTGAAAGTGAATTTTCTACAAACTCATTGTTTACATGAAGTTGATTGTGCAAACTGTATATTGATCTCGCTCCTATGCTTAATAATGAGTTATTCTGTTTGATTATTCTGATTGATTATTTAAACTAGAGCTGAGTCAAACCGGATATTTTGCATTTCGAATATGAGTCGTGTAAAAACGGTCGGATATTGAATATCCGGAAAAAAAAAAAAAAAAAAAAAAAAAAAAAAAATCATTTTTTTTTTTTTACATTTTTTGTTTACATTTTTTTATTTTTTATTTAATTTGTTTTAATTTTTAAATAAATATTCTGTCCGTTTTTTCAATTAGAATCGGCAGTACAGTGTGATGTTAGTGTACAAACTGCTGCCAAGATGAAATACTTTGATATCTCATCCTTCTAAATTTGGCACTCACTATACCACTTGTATATTAATCCTTTTACCTTTGGTTTATTATTTGTTTTGTTTATTTGTAATTTATGTAAAATACCTTAACTTTTAACTTTAGCAAAAGATAAGCAGGGTTCAATGTGCCATTTTCTGATCGAATCTATCGAATGGGGATTACAAAATTAAACGGGGGGAAAAAAAAAGAAAAAAAAAAATTTTAAAATAAAAAAAAAAAAAAAAAAAAAAAAAAAAAAACGATTTGTTTTTTTTTTTTTTTTTTTTTTTTTTTTTTTTTTTCCGGATATTCGTATCCGAAAATTTGTATTCGGTATCCGACCTTCACGGTCGGATATCGAATAGCCATTCGATTTGACTCAGCTCTAATTTAAACAAATATTGCTTACAAGTGAAAATTAATGCACTCAAAACTTTGGCCACTAAGACAGATTTTACTGTATCTGTAATGTAATGCTGTGTTTGATATTTTGCATTTACATATAAATGTCCATCTCGTTTTCCATTACTCAGGGTATTTCCACAGATTGAAATGGGAAGAGGACTAAACATATTGCAAATAGAAGGTGAGCATTGTTACTTAAAAGGAGAAGAAAAAGCTTCTAGGGTTTCCGGTGCTCTAGAAATTCTGATTTGTCCAGTCAGGCAATTTCCTATGAAAATCGCTTCCTTCATTGCCCAATTCTCATAGTCATTAGGAAAGGGCTTTCACTTTGTTTAAAGATGTTTAGGAAACCTTATTAAAGAACTAAGTTGCTGTTAGTTATTTTATTCACATAATAATGCCCTTGCCAGGCAACTGTCATCAAATTGCTTTTGCCCACAACTGAGTTTCACTTGCCCGGGGTAAGTCTGCAAGTGGGTTTGGTAACAGTGAGTGTTTTGATAAAGAAATCATACTTATTGGCAATCTTGAGCCTAAACATACATGTAATTGAATAATAAAGAGACCCTGATTCATGAAAAAGAGGTTTTCTGGTGCCATCATGTTGAAAATGTTCCATCTGTATTTTCTGGGTTATGATGTAGCGTAAGGAGAAATTGTGCTATTCTGTACCCTTGTGTTTCAAAAAGTTATATCTACTTATTTTTAAGTACATGTATGTCACTGATCTCCTTTTCGTTTGTGACAATTTTGTTTGGTATTTTTATTTTCCTTTTCAGGCAAAACCAAGAAAATTGCTACAAAGAGGTCATTTGACACATATGCCCAAGGTAAGCAGAAAAGTCAAGTATACCAACTGATTTTTTTATTATGTTGCAAATATTAACTAAATGGTTGTGGGTGAACTATATATTATGTCATATGATTTAACTTTCGATAATTGCCCCTTTTTGATTTTTTAAATATTTTTTTTTAGTAAGATGAAACAAATATGTATTGGAGATTGTATTAAAGATTGATAAGAACTAAAATATGATTACAATTGTATTGTATTGCTGAATTGTATTTGCTTCATTTTAACATCAAGTACACCAGACTTGTTATTTCTCTTCTATTACATGTAGGACTATTAGGTGTCATCTATTTAAAACAGTTAAGGGAAAACAAAATTGTTCAGATATTGGTTTTCCTTTGTTAACAAGTAGTCATTTTTTCTTCCTTATTTGGGGATTTGTAAAGGCTTGATGTACTATAACACTTCATACTTTTTTCCCCTCCAAATTCAGACAGTGAAGACCTGATTGCCTTTCTGGACTCTCTTGCTCCGCAAGATGTCATCTTGGTGGCGACATTTGACGATGCAACAAATCGACTTACGCCGGAGGCCATTAAAATGTTTGAAGACCAATTTGGCAGCCGCAGCGCCCACTTGCTCAACTTCCGTTCCATGTGGGCATTCATCGGTCAGAGGCATATCAGGCATGATGGTGATCATGAGACAGTAAGTGCATAATTTAAACTAAAGGAGAACCAACACCCCAAATTAATATTATTATAAATGAAAGGTAATAGTTTTAGTAGTCCATTCTTCTAAATGATGTGTGAAAGTATTGTAGAGAA
Source organism: Echinarachnius parma (assembly GCA_037951105.1). Lineage (NCBI taxonomy): Eukaryota > Metazoa > Echinodermata > Echinoidea > Clypeasteroida > Echinarachniidae > Echinarachnius > Echinarachnius parma. The sequence goes on along the minus strand of JBAMJV010001256.1, from coordinate 29,273 downwards.
AGAACACTTTTTACCAAGTCAACAAGTGAAAAAGTGAAAATTTATATCACATTTAAACACATACTGCCCTTTGATTTTGAATACAATCGAAGAGCGTTCTGGAACACTTTCCTTATCAATCAAAAATAATCAAAAAGTGATTTTGGTAGAATGTCACAAAGTTAATGGATCAATATAATTGCCCGAAAGAATATCTTGGATCACTTGAGAGGCGACTGGGAGGTTTGCTGCTCCACAATTGAAGGAAAGTGATAGTAAAGTCAAACTTGCGTGTAGTGACCACACAAAGGAAACCAGAAAAGTGGTCAGTGCTTGAGAAATTGAACTTTTTTTAATTTCAAGAGATGATTGAGCATTATATTTAGTGTGTAATAATTTTGACTGTGTAATAATTGCATTACTTTTCATACTAATTATTTTTATATTCCGCTTTCTTGCAGTTATCGGTTCGCAGTTCGGATTTAGAATGGGCTGCTCAGACTGAAATAAAAGGCTGTATCTCCTTACCATGTAAGAAGCTTTTCTTTCCTTTTCTTTAAATTAATTAATGGAATGATCATATGATTTTCAATTTAATGTTGTTTTATTTGTATTTTTAATTAAGTCCTTGCCAGGCCATGAATATTATAAAATTGCTAAAAATGAAAGTTCACTTTCTATTCAGTTTCTGATCGTTATATTTATAGTAACATACCGTATTCGCCGGCGTAATCGCCGTACACCTTTTCCTCGAAAAAACCCTGCAAAGTTGGGGTGCGGCGCATACGCGGCGATAGTCAAATTTTCACTCTTGACTGACCTTAAAACAACACATTTCAGCAGGTGTGGGACTATTGGTTGTATTGCACTGTATTGTATTGGGTGATAAAACATTATTTAGCCAAATTGTCTACGTTTACTCTAGCCTAGAATGGTTTCTCACCTTTTTTTGCTGATATTTGCTAAATCCGATACATTTTTAACTTCAAAGTTATATATAAAGTTACAAAACAAATGCACTGCCAGCGCCGCGCTTGCCTGCCATCGATCTACCTACGTGCGTTGTGGATGCAGCGCATGATCGCATGATAAAGATAATGTATACTAAATGGTTTTGGCAAAGACAGCATGCAGACGCCGCGTGCTAAGGCATGCATGATGCTCGCGAGCTACGCGATTGACACGATGTACAAACGTTTACGTACGTAAATATTTGTACATGTACATGAGTAAGCCAGCTGCGCTGACAATCTCGTAAGTGCTGGCAATCTCGTAATACATGTAGCGCTAGAGTTCTCGTTCCTATTCAGGAAAACTATAGTTTTGCTCGAAACTAAGGTAATTCTGAATATTTTGTAACTATATTTTCGTAAATATTGTTAAAGAAATATATCAAGATGAGGAGAAAAATTTGGAAAACCATTAAATTCCCGCTTTTTTTGTCGCCAGTTTTCCTAGCGCACTTTTCTCCCACTTTTTGTTTTCAATTTCAATGCTCAAAGTCCGCATGCGGCCTTACGCGGATGCGGCGATTACGCCGGCGAATACGGTACTCATTTGATGAGTAAGGAAGATTATATCATAAGAAACAAATACATGGAAGAAAAATTGAAATAAACCCTTATGAAAATGTTCCCTCCCGTTTGTGTATCCTCACTTGATTTCCTCTTCAATTCTGATTACCTTATTGTATTTGTTTTTGAAGATCAGAAAAATGTAGCTTTAGATAAGAAATATAAAAAACGTATTGATAATTAGTTGTCATACTTCTCTTGATTATATTTGGGCATCGTTTGGTTACAAGTCTGACCTAATGTACAAATTTTATTTTTTGTTGTTGCCCAAGTGGTCCGCAAGATAAAAAATAGTTAATTTATAGCATTGGTTGACCTGATTTCTTTTCTATATTTCTCTTTCTATAGTGGGAAAGACAAAGGAGCCCTCTATGTTCGAGGGTATGGCCAACCAGAATCTGTGCTCGGTCAAGCGTATCTGCGAAACTAACGAGGTGGCGCTGCATGTTGAGTCAGGTCGAATGTCAAAGGGCACAAAACACTACCCGAAGGTCTGCTTTGAGGGCAAAAAGTGAGTCCTTTTCTAATCATCATTTCCATTCAGGGTTGATCCTCAAGAATGCTTTGGCTGAAGTTAATTCAGCCAGGGCAAATAGAAAATAACAATGTAGTGTGCATATTGATTCAGGTCGAATGTCAAAGGGCATCAAGCTCTACCCAAAGGTCTGCTTTGAGGGCAAAACGTGAGTGTGTTCTCATCATCATTTAATAATCTATTTAAGATTGAGCCTAAAAATGCATTGGCTGAAGTTAATTCAGTGCAATGAGTTAGTGAATATCACTTTACATTTTCCCTCATTACTCGGCCAAATAACATCCATTTAATGTGAATTGTTACAAATTATTCATTTGACATCAGATCTCCAAAATACAAATTTGTTCAACCATTCATCACTTTTTTGCACACGTCAACAAAGTTAATACTAGATTCGTAAAATTTTAATTTTGACAGTATCCTGAGCAATTTCCGTATTGACGATGTGAAGCCAGCCAAGAGAGGACTCAATCTTCTGGTGGTAGACCCAAACACTGCTGCAGTCATCAACTCGGGCAATTTTGACACATACGATTCATGTAAGTTTAAATTTCACGCATTCTATTCTATCATGACATTCTATCACGAAAGTAACTACATGTAGTTTCCTTTATTCTGGTTCCTATTCAAAACAATTAATGAATTTGTATTATTATCAAGATAATATGAAATATAATTATACAAAATTTCTTTGAGGTAGGGTAAACATGTGAAAATATGAATAAGTATATAACAAAAAGGACTTTGGTAAACATTGTAATTTATATTTTCTCCATTTCAGTGGCTGCGGATGCTTCTTGTGCAGATTTCCTGCGGTCAGTGGCCACAGGCATGATGGTCATCGGGGTCACATTTGATGAAGCTTCAAGACAGTAAGTAGACCAAATCATAATTCTCATTTTAACCCCTTCAGGACTGATTGATTTAGCTATAACATGTATTCTCCATGGACCTTAGCCCGGGACAAGCCCTGTATGGGTTAATAGTTGAAGGTGATTTTTCCTAAAATTATTCTAAAAGCAGAACAGCTTCTCTTTTTCAAATCTTAATATCTCTACATTGCAGTATCTTTATTTATTAAGTAAGGTCTCAAATTAAAGCACATTACCTAGGGAAAATGTTAATTATCTTAAAATGATTTGTTTTTCTTCCAACTATTAGCTGCTTTTGTGGGGATGGGTCACAATTCAAATTATATAGCTCCCGCTATGATTGATCGTCATCTGTACAATGATATTATTACCTAGGGTACCAAGAGATGTGGGCCTTTGTGGGCCATAGATAAGAAAAAGCCTTGATAACGCATGAAAACCCATACATATTCAATTTGCAAGTTGGATATTTGCTAGTTTTATATTATAACTGTACTCCTCTTGTATATATTTAGGTTAGGCTTCAGCACCAAACGTGAGCTGCAGCGACTGGGCTCATCAAAGATCCAAGACCTAGGCTACCGAGAGATGTGGGCCTTTGTGGGCCAGAAGGGGATCCAAGGGATGACCCCGTATGAGAAAAGCAGCGATGACATGATAGACGGCTGGGGCACCAAGGCTGAGATCTGGGAATGCGTGCCCAAATACAGTAAGGAAATCTTAGCTGGTATTTTCTGAATAAAAACTAAAAAATAATAAACCTTTGCTCTTTTACATTCTATAACTTCCCTAACACATGATTAAGCCCCAATGACCTTTAAGATCCCCAGAAAATTAAAATGAATTCTCTGTAAATTTTCATGCAGTTTGATGCAAAATGAGTTTTGGAGTGTTACATCAATTCAGATGTAGTTTTAAAGTGATCAATCAACTTCATAATATTTTTCCGAAAGTGAGTGAGACTTCAATCATACATACCAATAATATGATTGTAAGATTCTTCTGAATGACGTATGATAGTACACTATTTACCTAATGAAAAAAGTGAAAAAGCGACATAAGATTTGATCACTTACTGACCATTGATTTGACTACAATCAAAAAAGCATTCCTGAATGCTTTATAATTCAATAATTAATATCTCCATAATATGTTCACAGTCAATGGAACCACAGCTGGTGGTACCAAGTTTGGGATGAAGAAGAAGACAGAGTTCTGCCAGAAATACCTGCTCAATTTCCGTGAGATGTGCTCACCGGTCAACATCCACCGTCCAATCAAACCTCTCGAACTCACAGATGAGAGCCTGAGGGACAACCCTGCATACTCGACACCGATCATCGTCATACCAGGTGATTATAATAATTCATTCATTCATTTTGTATCCTCACGCAACTTCCTGCCAATGGCGGGCAAATCTGAGAGCTACATTGTTGGCCTCTGCCAGATCACAACTAAGCAGGTGGTCCATGGTCTGAGGGCCTTGACCGCACTCACAATACATGTATGCTACGCCTTCGATATCCCCAATTCAAAATGTTAGACATGCATCTTCCCATGCCTGTCCGAAGTCTATTCAGGCTAAGCCAAGTCGTCCATGTTTGATTGAATCATAATGATCATGATTATGATTATAATAACTATATATAGTCATCTCAGATTAGAGCCTGTGGGATATTCCTGCATACTCAACAACAATCATTGTCATACCAGCTGAATATAATGATAATGGCCCAAATTCTCATCAGTGGCTCAACTTTAGTCCAGACTAAAACCAGTAACTGTTTAAAACCATGTTGTACCTGTGAGTTTGAATAGCTCGTCTTTGTTTTCATTATCAATGCAAATCACTTTGCAAAGCATACTCTGACATTCTAGTCAGAGTATAACCGGTCACCAGAATTACTGCAGCTCGGAATATCCAGGACATTATACGACTGGTGACTGGTTCATTAGGGCCAAAGATTATGACTGTAATAACTATAGTTATCACAGATTAGAGCATACCAGGGATCATAATTGATATTGATTATGACTATGATTAGAGCAATCAACTTATAGAGGTTTCTGATCTACAGGGCCAGGTTGCCTGACATAGCACTTTATTATATTGGTTTAAATGTGTAATTCTCTTATCCAGGTTCTGATCTGGAGGCCCTCCAGCGCACTCTGGAGTCACTGATAGGAATTCCTGGTCTACAGGGCCAGATGGTGGTAGTGATTCTGGAGGGAAACTTTGCCCAACCAAATGAGCTGGTAGCAGTCTATGGATTCAGGGCACACTACATCAAGCCCAAGTCGCAGTATGTATGTAAGTAGTAATAATGAAGTAATTATTAACAACACTTGCATCAATATTAAAAAAAACACATCATCATCGTCATCATCATCATCATTATCATCACCACCATCACCATTATTACCATCATCACCATCATCATTATCATAAGCATCATCATCATCACAATTGTAATCAGCAGCAGAATCATAATCATCATCATTATTATCATCTTAATCATCATCATCATTGTCAGTGTAATCATCATCATCATCATTTTCACAACCAGCATCATCATCTTCACAATCCCAATCATAATAAAAATCATGATCATCATGATCATCATGATCATCATTATCATCAGTATCATCATCATCATCATCATCATCATCATCAGTAGCAGCAGATGAGATTTGAATGATGATCTTTGAATTAACCATTATCGTAATTCTTATCTCTATTCTTAAATGAAATTCAATATTATCAACCGTTTCATATCACATTGTATGTTTTTTTTCAGACACGCTGCATGGTGGAATGGAGGAAGCCATGAATCTGTTCCCAAACAACGAGTTCTTCATCATCATAGAGGAGTACATCGAGGTTGCGCCGGACTTCCTGCGCTTCTTCTCGCAAACGATGCACCTACTGGACATGGATGACTCGCTCCTGACAATATCGGCCTGGAATGAGCATGGTAAATTGTCCCTTTGTTTCCCTCCTCCCTGGCTGTTGTTAGAGCCATTATGTTTTACCATAACCCCCTTTATTAAGGGGACCAAGTTTCCCTGGTTCCTGTGAGGCATGTTCAGAGATGGGAACCAAGTTTCCCTGGTTCCTGTGAGGCGTGTTCAGCGATGGGAACCAAGTTTTCCCGGTTCCGAGCAAAGTCTGTTTTATTAGCTAGAAAATTATATATTTGCCCTTTTTGTGCCAAATACAGTCAAACCTGTACTAGCGGCCACCTGTCTATAGCGGCCACCTGCCGTTAGCGGCCACATAGAATTCCCCCCGAGTGTTATAAACACTGTCTATAGCGGCCACCTGCCGAGCGCGGCCAGCGGCCACTGTTTTGGCTTCCCAAACTCATTTTTTTACCGTCTGTAGCGGCCATCAATGTTCGGTTTGGCCGTAACTGCGGGCGTGCTAGTTTGATATTTTCCGATACGAAGCTGGTATACTTTGCCGTGAAAGCGAGCTAGCAGCATAAGCTTAGCGAACAATATAACCATAGTCTACTCTAGGGCTGAAGAACTACCCTGTTCCTGTAGCTTTTGAAAAGTGCCGCCTCAATAATGAATGTCAAGTTTAAAAGCCTAAAATGGCCGTTTGTTTTGTTTACCTCGTCCGCCGACTGGTCTACTCACTCATTGTTTCCGTGAAGCGATCGCTAGCTAGCTTTCAGCTGAGCTACGCACTTGAGACGGATTAGCGTGCGCTCATAGCCCTGGCTGAACATCCGTGTTATTGTTCATGCACGCATTGTAAGCCCCGTGGTTGTGATCTTTTATCGATCGATGAGTGCTAGCTGCTCTGGCCGCTGACCGCGCGCTACCGCTGCGCTGAGCTGCGGCGACAGGGACTTTGATCATGCATGCAACACACACATGCATGCACAATGCACACACTTTCACCGCATTGGGGATCGGACCGGATCGGATCTAAACCGGTTTGTATAGCCTCGTACATTTAAATGTTTGTCTTGTCTTTGCGAAACATTTTATTTAATGAAAAAACTTATCAATGAAGTTTGATATGAAATATTTTCCTACACTTATACATTTTTGCTCTCATCGTCGTATTTTCTAGAACTTTTTTTTTCAATCAAAAATATTTTTTTTACGAAACATCATTTTGTTCAGGCAAAGAATAAAAATATTCACACGATCGCGCGCGCATTGCATCATCATATCGGGAGCTCGAGATCGAGAGTTGTTTCTTCGACAACAACGAACGACAGTCGGCCAAACAGACGACGATGGTAGATTTATTTCGGAAGGTTTACATATAATGAAACTTTTCATTATTTTCTCAACACTAATCACACAAATGTACTAAAAAAATAAGACAAGTTTCCAAGGTTCTGTTCTTTTATTTCATATGCATGTAAATGTTGTTTATAATTATGTTCATGTGTGGGCTACATGTGGTAATGGTATTGATGTTTATATTATAAACACATGTGCTTAAAAAAACAAAATGGCCGCCAACCTGTCTATAGTGGCCACCTGTCTATAGCGGCCACTTTTGAAGTTTCCCTTGAGTGGCCGCTATAGACAGGTTTGACTGTAGATGGCTTATTTTTAAAGGTTGAAGTCTGATCTATCTTTGTCCCCTTAAAATTGTCTACTGAACATTTTATTTCAAGTTTGGTACAGTATTGTTAGTGGATTCACTGTTAAATTTTGTATACTTATCAATACAAAATATTTATCGCTCTCAGGCCAGATTTTCACTTCTCTGAGGCAATATCAATTGTCACTATTGCGCGTGGTACTTCACCAGCTAACTTATGCTATGTAGGAGCTAGGTTGAATAGAAGCGAATACAATGTCACAATGGCAGATATCAATCGGTTCTTTTGTGGCTCGCCAAATGTGGTATCTTGCCCGGTCTATAAATTAATTTCGTACATGACCATTTAAGCATACTATGTTAAGGTTGTCCATGTATCTTTCCAGTTATAAGCGTATGTGAATATTATGAAGGTTCATTCTGTTCTCGTATCACTTTGTCTCAAGAACCATTTGACAAACTTGACACCAATCTTGGTACATGAATGTTCTTCCTGACGTACTGATTATTTATTTGTATTCTTTAACACAGGTTTCAAGCATACATCAGGGGACAGTAGTCTTTTGTACAGATCAGATGTGTTTCCTGCATACGGGTAAGTTAACCTCTTGCTTACAATATATTGCAATGCATGGCCTTTATAGAGTTAAAGCATTCTAGTGTATAGATTTCAACTTTGTTGTAAAAAAATGTCTCCTGAAATCTCATGAGAAATATAATGAGTTACATCTGTGAAAACCATTACAGTCAGACCTGTCTATTAAGACCACCCAAGGAAGACAGAAAATGTGGTCTTCATCAGCTGTTGGTCTCCATAGACAGGTTCGTTTACATGTAAAGTGCATTAAAGGAAGCCGAAATAAGTGGTCTCTATAGACAGGCAGTCTTTATATACAGGTGGATGCTAGAGCAGGTTTGACTGTACAATGTTTATAGAAGGAGGGGTGGGGGTTCTACTCTCACCCCCACCCCTCTTTCTTCTTCTCTCTCTTGATTAATAGAGATTCCTGCATATTTTGTTATGCCAAGGCATCTGATATTGAAATACCCCTGTAATAAATCCATGTTTCATTCCTTTCTAATAACATATTTCCCTTATTAGTTGGATGTTACGGCGAACCCTGTGGCAGAGCGAGATAAAGAAACAAGAAGCGAAATGCTGCATGGACCAGACGTGGCGGGGCTGGCTAGGTGGCGCGCTTCGTAAAGGGCGTGAGACGATCGTACCGGATGTGTCTCGAGTCAAGCGGTCAATAAAGCAGGGCATCTACGAGGATAGGCCTTTCTTGGAGGAGTACCTGTCCAATAGGACAGTGACAGGGTAGGTTAACCTGTTAAAGGGACAGTTTCTCCACCATATATTTACTTTTGATTAAGTTCCCTCCCTACACATTAAAATCGAATTTCATGTAAATACGACCAACATTGACCCTTTGGGCAAGGACGGAGCATCATTCAAAGTCACTCGCTGTACTGGCTGATCCCATTCATCGCATACAGCATGGAGGCTGCCATTGATGTTTATGTAGCTCGGATTTAGAATTGTTCGCTCAAAAATGTGATGTCAAACACGAACTACTCTTTTGTCTTTGTGCACAATCCCTGCGAGCAGCGAGAGCTGACAAAAAGAGCCAGAGCTTGTTAGTTCAGGTACGACGTAACATTTTAGCGCGAACAATTAAAAATCCTGGTTTTAAAAAATATAAAGGCAGCCTCCATGCTGTACGTGATGAATAGGGTTAGCCCATACAGCGATTGACTTTGAATGATGCCTCTCCTTTGCTCAGAGGGCAAACGTTGGACATATTTGCATGAAATTATGTTTTAATGTATAGGGAACATATTCAAAAGTAAATTGTAGGTGGAGAAACTTATCCTTTAACTGTTATAACAGTTGCCTGACTTGTTTATAAGAGCCCTGTCCCTGACTTTAAAGAGACCTCGTTCCCCATAGAGAAGGGGTCAAAGAGATTCTCGGGTATTGGCACCTCTAAAAGTTATAATTTTTTTGTTCACTCTCTCCCTGGCTTTGTCTTCCATATTTCAAAGCACAGCAGATATATAACTTTGTAATATGACTCAGAGAGGGAACTTCTCGTAATGTGATTTTGTTTCTTTGAATTTCATGTGAAAGCGCCTTTACAAGTTTACTTGAGTAGTGGCACTATCTGAGAAATTGTTCTGTTAATTTCATCTTTGAATTTCATGTGAAATAGATTTCAAAGAGATACCGTAAAACTCTGTGTATAAGACACACTTTTTTTCCGTCGGAAAATTTTCAAAGTGGGGGTTGCGTCTTATACACAGGTACACCCTGTAGTCATTTTGAATGTGTATAACACATGGTTTAGGGTATGACAAGAACTTACAGTCAGTTGTAGCATTCAGCTAAATATACCTTTTTCTCACACAAAAAAGCAGCAGTACTAATTAAATATGCAATTTTCTAACCAGTGGTTATAAATTTTGCTTATAATTAAAATTAGTTAGTATTAAATTTAGAAAATTGCATTATATTTAGTGAGTATTGGTGCTCATGAATATTCATGAATATGAATATGAATATTTATGAGCACCAGTGTTACTGCTAAATAAATGTGCAATTTGTGTACTAACCACTATTTTTATGTGAGAAAATGATTGATGAATGCTACATTCAACATTAAGCTTTTGTCATGCCCTAGACCAGTGGTATAAGCATTCCAACAGCTCTTCAGGGTTTAAAAATAAAATACAGGGTGTCCCCCCCCCCCCCCCAAAAAAAAAAATTAGTTTTTGTTTTGTTTTTTTTTGCTGTGAAAGTTGGGGGTGCGTTTTATACACGAGTGCGTCTTATACACGGAGTTTTACGGTACTTGAGAAGTGGCACTTTTTGTGATATTGTTCATAAGTGTTATTGATTTTGTTCGAAATTCCATGTGAAAGTTTGTAACTGTAATTTTTAATGTTAATTGAGCATGCTTTGCATCCCATTGCCCACATATTACTTTAGCATCAATTAAAAATATTGTGGATGTTTGACATTGACCTGAACATCAAGGTGCACAATCAAGGTGCACAAGGTTTAACAATTTTCTCTATACTTTTAATACAGTGACCCAGAAATAGAGCCGACGAGAGCTTTCTACTTGAAAAAAGCAGAATATGAAGACTACATGAAGAAGCTGATAAAAGAAAGCACACCACTTGATCGCAACCTATTTGTCAGCTGCGAAACCAAAGGCAGAACTAATTTTAATCTTGCAGAATTTGGCAGGTACGAATAGCACTATTTATTTTGAGACCACTTTCATCTGTTTTGACTTACCACTGGAAGTTGCTATGCTTTTCCATGGCACATTATGGAAAACATCATCTGTGAGCGCACTCACAACATCAGGTTAAGTAAACACCGACAAAGCAGCAGACTGTTCAACAGTGGTTTACATAACCTGCTTTTCTTAATGCACACTCTGATGATGTTTCTTATGAACTATTGCGAAACATGGCAGCCTCCTGTGGTGAGTGGTCAGTCAAAACAGATGAAAGTATTCTAAAGAAAACATTGATTATTTTCATTATTAGTGATACCCAAGAGGAAATATATGACTAGAAGTGAGACGAAATATACACTTATCCGTTCCAGTAAGCAGAAATGCCAGTGTTTGGCTTCCCTATAAGAAGTTTGAATTGTTTTTAGTGATATTTATACATTGGGAATAGAGAAAGAGTGTGTGGCAAAAAAATTGGATCTACAGTGTAACTATTTTTTGGGGGGATGAGAGATGCTCAATTTCCCATTTGATTGCGGCACTCTTTTGGAATTTGTATTAAGTTGTTTTTTGTTGTTGTATTTTATAATACAAAAATAACCCTAATTGTACTGTTAGTATATTACTAGTATTTCATTAGGAATGGTGTGTTCCATCTAAAACTTTTTGCCAGCTTGCCCTTTAATTAAAATGTTGGTTTATGTTTGGAGTCATTGAAGTTTTGTGTGTACTCACATTGATTTCATTATGAGTTCAAAAAGCTGTTTAACTCATTCCCTTTGAGATTCTGGAATCCCAATAGACTTTGTACATAGCCCACCAGGTTCCAGTAGGCTAGGGGTTAATACTTCCTAATTCTACCTTTCTATTGTATTAATGCAATATTATCATATTTGTACATAAATTTCTTCTTTTATGTTGCAGAGGGGTCTACGCATTATTCTACAGACAAGACTCTGCGTCAGACTTCAGAACGCTAGTAACGTTGGCGAAATGTCTCAACATTTATCTCTACGAGGGGGAGACAGTGCGAGGCTTACATAATGGTGTTTTAAGGTGAGTGGCGTTGGCAATATACATGTAGAAATCAACCCATTCAGGACTGGTCCCGAAAATACTCAGGCTAGGGTCTATGGAGAATACATGTTATAGCAAAATCAATCAGTCCTGAACGGATTAATTACTGAACAGTGGAATCTCTTTTAACGAGCTCTGTTATAATTACATACCTAATGTAGCAAGGTAATTTCACAGGTCCCAGTTCTATGTATTTCATTATTTGTATGCCCTGATACATAGAGATATCTGATTTAACAAGGTAAATTCAATGGGCTCAGGGAGCTTGTTATAATGAGGTTTGACTATTATAGTAAGGGAACAATGGCCAGGACTTTGTTTTTAACCCAAAATTGCCTCATGTTGTTTTTTGCAAAAAAACTAAATATTATATTCCAAGAAATAGACAAAAGAGGTTTTCGGGTTGTCCGTCCGTCCGTCCGTCCGTCCGTCCGTCCGTCCGTCCGTCCGTCCGTCCGTCCGTCCGTCCGTCCGTCCGTCCGTCCGTCCGTCCGTCCGTCCGTACGTCCCGTTCTCGTGATCGCGTTATCTCAAGAACCGATTGACAGATTCTCACCAAACTTGGTTCATGTATGTATCCTGGGATGTCAATGAACTGATTAGATTTGTATTGACCTTGTATTTGTACCTTGTAATTTTTACTATTAAAATTGAGTTGAAGAATTAATTCAGTGCATGTTAATTTGGCGGAGGCATCATTTTCGACTAGATCCATCTAGTTTAAATTAATAATTATCCTTTCCATGATTTTTTCTTTCTGATGTGCAAATTGACATATTGAGACCAACAATTATTACCCGTGGGCACAAAATAACATAAACAGTATAAAAATGCTATGCCCTTAAAAGTGGCGTAGAGGAAAAGCTCTTGAAATCAATATTGCATATCTCAAATAAAATATAGTGAACATACAGTCATGTACTACATGATGTCACTCCCTTTATTTGTTTTTGTTTCTTATTCACAGGTTAACGTATCAGGGCCAGCCGTTATTACTAGTGGGCACAAAATCACCTTACTACCAGTACAAACCCGCCATGCCGTACTAAAGCGCTAGAGCAAATAAATTATTCGACTATAGTATCCGACAATTATTGATGGGGAGATACCAAAGATATAAGCGACCAAAGAAAAGTAAATGTGATTTTGTCAAGATTGGAGAGGATGTAATGGTAATAATGGTACATGTACTTATGGGCCTATTGGATACAAGTCTGGGGGGTGTTTCACAAAGATCCTAAGTTGAACTTAACTCTAAGTTGGACTTTATAGAAACTATGGAAAGCCATAAGTTTCTGTGAAACAATTTTGTAAAATTTCTTTAAAAAGCCATAAAATGTTGATTAAAATCATTGATATTTTCTATTTAACTATTATCAAGGGAATTCATGTTCTTGATGTAAAATTTATGAAAAGTCTAAAATACTTGCATTTTTGCTTTTGAATATATTTTATTCCAATGATACAAATGGCTTTCCATAATGTTTAAGTCCAACTTAGAGATAAGTTCAACTTTATATAGGATCTTTGTGAAACACCCCCCTGGTCCTGCATCATACCTAATCAAGCTTATCCGGTTCCCCTCGACTCTACGTCCTGACTGATGGACCCTGTCGAGTACCCAAGTAGAAGTAGAAGTATATCTCCTGGGGGGTGTTTCACAAAGATCCTAAGTTGATCTTAGCACTAAGATGGTCTTAAATATTATGGAAAGCCACTAGTGTCTTGAAACAGTTTTGTAAAAGTTATGTTGAAATGCATAAAATGTTGAATCAAATCATATATATTTTCTAATTTTCAAAGAGATTTCATTAATTTTATGTGAAGATCATGAATCTCTTTGATATATGATTTGAATCAGCATTTTATGCATTTCAACCTAACTTTTACAAAACTGTTTCAAGACACTAGTGGCTTTCCATAATATTTAAGACCATCTCAGTGCTAAGATCAACTTAGGATCTTTGTGAAACACCCACCTGGTTTTGATACTACACTCTGGCATCCATTGGAGGACCTCACTATTAACCCATTGCTTAGGGGAACCGGGTGGGCTATGTACAAAGTCAATTGGGAGCTCAGAATCCAGAAGGGAACGGGTTAAACATTGACTTGGGATGCATCGCAGGATTAATCCATGACTTCGCAGCAGCCGCAGATTGAAACTAAACACATCTACGCACTGAATGGATATACAGAGATGCCAACCGTTCCGTTTTTGCCGTATTTGTTACGTTTTTTCACGCAAAATACGGCAGTACGTTTTCCCCTAATAAAATACGTTTTTTTTGGAAAAAAAACCAAAAAAAAAAAAACGATTTTTTTTTTTTTTTTTTTTTTTTTTTTTTTTTTTTTTTTTTTTTTTTTTTTTTTTTTTTTTTTTTTTTTTTTTCCCCCTCCTCCCTATAGAAACGATCGGAAAACGGCAACAAAATTTACTTTGAACCCTGATAAACTATTACTCCAGATACATATTTTAAATATAACACAAATAAACCGAACAAACTCATACAAACGCTGGTGTGATCGACCGAACCAACTTTTATATTAACGCGCGCGTAAAGGGTATTTTTGCTGAGCGAATTGGCTTCGCGAAAAAATATGTTTTTTTGCCTCTAAAGTTGGCAGCTCTGAAAATACTTTTTTGGGGTTCAAAATACTGTTTTTTACCTCTCAGAATACTTTTTTTGGTTTGTGAAGGTTGGCATCTCTGGATATATGTAGATGTGTATCCGAGTCTGATTGTGTTTCAATGTCAATGTCCAATGTAAATCCATTGGAAAATCTCACTAACGTCGACTCGCGATGTATTGCAGAACCAACCGCTCATCGCAGCGGCAAGGGGTTCCTGCAGAGGATTTCACAAAATATGTGTCGGCAACACTTGGTTTTTATGAGTAAAGAAATTTACATTTGTGAACAAGGATGAAAAGGCAAGGTTATTGTTCATTTATAGCTAGGCTGCGAGCTCCCACAAGGATATTTCCTTTTTGAAATGAAATGAGGGGAAAAGTGAGATGGAGTGGGGCCAAAATCAAGTTTCCCTGTGGGGCCGAGAGCTCAAACATGACCCAGTACCAGCCCCAGTTCCTCTGACCTCTAGATATGCTTGTGTAATCCTTTACGGTTTAATGAGTAATGGAGGTATGTGTGCTCTGCTACGTTCTTTTGATTGGTACAGATGTATGTCATTCTAGCATATTGATATCGATGAGTTACAGCCAATGATGCTAATTTGATGGTAAATTACCATGGTAAATGTCGCTGTCGTAAATGCTGCCGGTCCGTAATCTGGGCCCTGGTCTACATAAGGGAGATATGGGTTGCGATGTATTCATAAAATCACAATTATCATAGCTAAGTTCCATTATAAGTACAGATGTATGTCATTCTAGCATATTGATATCGATGAGTTACAGCCAATGATGCTAATTTGATGGTAAATTACCATGGTAAATGTCGCTGTCGTAAATGCTGCCGGTCCGTAATCTGGGCCCTGGTCTTACATAAGGGAGATATGGGTTGCGATGTCTCAAATATTCTGAGACATTGATCTTCAGGGCCTGTATTCATAAAATCACAATTATCATAGCTAAGTTCCATTATAAGTCTATTTTTAGATACAATGGCTAAGCAAGTGACACAGAGTTTTCTTAGTCACTAACTGTGGTTATCTAGGCAAATATTTATTACTGGGTACTATTAAGTTAACCCTAGTTGGCAACTAAATTGATCTCTTTTTGCACACTTAGCCCTATCATCTAACAATGAACTATTAAGTTTGTTGGTTTTATGAATATGGGCACAATGACAACTGGCTCAGTGGTAGACATTGCAAACATGTACATTCAAACCCTCACTTGCAATCACCGGTCTATAAAGGCAAGTATTGACTCCCTTGAAGTCAAATTGCATATTAAGCAACCTGTCTTTATTAACCGGGAACCGGGTGGGTTGTGTACAAAGTCTATGGAGATATCATAATCTCGAAGGGAACAGGTTAAAGACTTTAGAAATACCACCTTTTCTGTCTTGCTTTGGTGTTCTTTATAGTTGGGGTTGACTGATATATTAATATATATTATTAATGTATATTATTTCATTCCCAAAAATTCACATTTAGTGAAACTAAGCAATAGTACTATGTAGTATATTTATTCAATGTAGAGTGTATAATCTTGGCATTCAGTATTCCAGCAAATAATTAACGTATTTGTATCATAAAGTGCTTGATAACTTTGCTTTTGTCACTGAATGCTAATAATTGTTTTATGGTATCTACATGTCATATTTACAGTATATCAACTCAATGATTTTTCTTTTGTTTTAGTGATATTTTGTTGTTTTTCCTCATCCATGTCATGTTTATCTTGTTAACTTTCAAATGTCTATTTCAAAATGATATATTTGTGTATAAATTCATTCCTAATTCCCTAATTGATCGTGTGATCTCACAAATTATTGTCATGTCAAATATATTTAATATAGTTGCCTTAATTTTATATTTCCTTTTGTACTAAACCAATCACTTCTGGTCAGTGATCCATATGCATGTATTTTGAATATAATTGTTATATTTGTTCTTATTTTATTTCTGTCTACCATTTGCTTTCAGTTTTTAATTGCAGAATCAATCAATTTATAAGTAATATTTGAAATATCAAAACAATATTGTAAAATGAGATTACAATTTCTTTGTGCTGTTAATAGCTTTTTATATACAGTACATTATTTAGTTAATATTATGGATGTTTGAATAATATGTGACCGGCTATAGCAAAACCCGGCAGTTGTCAGTAAAAATCAAAATGTAGATTTTCATACCATTACAAAGGCCTCATCACAAGCTTTCATTTGATGCTTTGTTCTAACAAATTGGACAATAATTGGCAAAGATATGATTATTTCAATTTTACAATCATAGGTCTTTTACACACATTGTGTGAACTTAAAATGCCCATTTCTTCAAAACATGAATTACTGACAAGTGCCAGATTTTGGTATAGCCAGTCACATAATATATATTAAATGAAATACATTGTATGATTATGATTGCAATCTATATACCAACCTTAATAACACCATGATTCATGGCCCATGATTTGACAGTGGAATTAATTGCATATTTGAAAAGGTCAGAAAAGAAAATGTGCCAATAATGCTTTTTTCTTTTTTCAATTTGATAATGCAATTTGTTTGAAGATTTATTGTGAATTGCAATTAAATGTAGATTGTGTTTATAGACTTGTGTTTATATTAACATGCTTAATTGCCAAGTATCATTTGCTTTAAAATTTGTAGTGAATTTGTCTTAAATGTGCAAGTGTACTATTCTTTGGGATCTAGTGCCAACTGAATATTTTTTATAAAGTTATTGGAGATTTAGAGTGTATTGAAGTTAGATGTTGAAGTTGTAAGTTATGATCATGTTTGTGTTTTTATCTTTTAAATGGTTACAAAAATGATTTTCATTGCTAATTTGTCATGTTCAAAAGATTAACAGTACAGTAGACTTTGTCTGGAATTCCTTAGGAAAATATATAATCATGTTACTTGATATTGTGAATTGCAATAATATGCAGTTTTATACCCTAGTTACACTGGTAAGACCAAACCAAAACTGACACCAAATTGACAAATTTTGAGTCGTTTGGGGGATATCGATTTGGTGTCGGTCAAATGTAAGTTTTGGGGTATAAATAGAAATGTTCAGTCTAGTCTATGTCTGTATTTTGTGCCCAAATTCAGCATGCATTTGGTATTGAGATACAACACCAGACCGAACCCAAACCAACAACAACACAACAAAATTTGTTGAGGTGGATTCATTGAAAAATGCTTGAAAAGATCTAAACAAATTTAGGAGTCTAAACTCAAGCCATAAACAGGCCTAACAGAAACTGACACCATGTCAAAATAGTCAATTTAGGTTTGGTCTAGCCGAGTGTCTTTTTGCCAAATGTACACTGAATTTGAGTGCAAAATACAGACGGAACATTTTGATTGTTACCCCCAAAACTTACATTCGGCCGGCACCAAATTGTCACCACCCTATTAAAAACGATCCCAAATATGTCGGTTTGGTATTGGTCTGGGCTTGGTTTGGCGGTGTAGCTGGCTCAATAGTGTCTACACAAATGTTGTACACTGTTTATATATCTCTATTTATTTCACCTTTGTACAAACAAATGTGACAAAGTTTTCTGTAATGCTCAATAGCTAAACAGTACATTAGTTTGTTTATAATTGATTCTAAGGAGAAAATAAGTATGTTTTAACAGTAAAATTTGAGACTGTTAGTACTTTGTGTCAACAGCATTTCTATTTGTCTCTTGTTTTTTTAGTTCTCTCTGATTTTTAGTTCTCTTTTTATCATATAATTTGTTTGTGGAAAAAGGCATTCATCATCACTCAGGGTCAATCAGAATATTATCAGATATTATTAATTGTGTTTAATTGAAAGAAGAATTAGCAAATCTACAAATGTATTATCTAAATGTATTTGCTACTGGATTATAGCATTTGATGTTTTTAAATTTGTTTGTTTATGAACTTTTAATGATTTGTTTATCTTTTTGAACAGTTGTCATGTTCTGTTGTAATGATCTTTTGAAATATTTCTTTTACATCTGTATCATAATTATTTTAATTTCATTGACAATCTGTAAGCGTATATGATTAAGAATTTATGAGTTACGTGATTGGATTAAGAAACTGATTTGTTTCTTTCTTTTTTAAGTAGAGCATATTTGGGATTCTGTTCTCTGGTTATGTGAATTGTTGAAACTTTACATGTAGTTATATGTTTGGAGCATCATTTATATTTGTTTCTTTGTTTTTTTTTAAGTAGAGTATAATATCAATCTTATTTTTGTAGATTAAATACCACCAAATATATACCAGCGTTGGACAGATGTTCTACGATGTGCCTTGCATAACTCTTCCCTTGTCAGTATATGATTTCCCCTGCTCCACTGGAATGTTAATGTTGGCTACCTCGACTGCTAGAATACCAATTTTGAATGTATTATTACATGTACTTGAATGTTCTTATCAGACTCGAAGGGATCAGTATTTAATACCAATTTTGATTGTATTATTGTAAACTTATCAGGTTTCAGTTTTCCAAATTTATCTTGTGTTATATTAGGATATGTATGATTGAAGTGTTCAGATTTATAATTATCTACAGGAGAATTTAAACTGTGTACAATGTCAGTGCATTGAGTTAGTGAGTTTCACTTTCCATTCTCGCTCATTACTCGCTCATATGACATTCATTTTAACATGGAATTTTCACTCATCACTCAGTGGACATATCAGATCACAGAAATACACATTTTATCAACCCTTCATCAGTTTTTGCACATTACAAAAAGTTGCTAAATCTCTTTAAAGAGATACTCGAGTACTTGTTCTTTCAGAGAAATTTGTCACAATTGTTTCTGTTTGTTTGAATTCTATTTGAATAGTGAATAACACATTAAACTATAGTTATAGATTTTGTTTTTTATTAAATTTCAGGTACAAAGATTATATGAAATTCATTACTGCCAATAAAATGAAGGCTCCATTATAGCATAGTATTCATAACTAGGCTGCACATACCCCATTCTACTACATGACGCACACTACAAGATCTAATTCTGATTGGACGATCAATTGAGTATCTGAACTTAAGCAAGATGTGCATATTTATAAAGTATGTAGTATAATTCAGATCCTTTAATTGGTCATTGAATTGGATCGGATCATGTAGTGTTGGTAGTCATAAGATGAGTTTTTAAATTATGATATCATATACCAGTACATGTATTTTTAAACCTTTTTTTTTGTGTGACTACTAAAACTAATCTATTTCACATAATTAGATGCTGGTCCAAGAACAGTACTGGATAGATATTTTCCTGTGTCTACCTACAGAAAAGGATTTTGACTTAAAACAGTGTATTTATGGTTGAGACTTAATAATTGTTATAATTATTGCCATTTTTCGGAATGTAATTTTGATATTATTATTATATCTTATGTGATGATGGAAAAAATGCAACTTTCACAAATGTTGCCTTTTGTGAGAAGTAATCTATAAAATAAAGAAAATGGATCCTGAATACACCTTCAATTGCAATTATTTAAGATTGATAGTGAATTCTACTACCAGATGATAAAGTTGACAGTAAATGTATTAATTAATGTGGACGTGGTGTGGCAAGATTGGTAGAGCGCGCGCTTTCCGATCGTGAGCTCCCAAGTTCGAACCCTGTGTAGGCCCACTGCGTTTGTCCTTTTAATAGCAAGACAATTAATCCACAATTGCTGCTTTCTACCCAGGTGTATAAATTGGTTCCATGTTCTGGGTGTCATCATCAGTGACAGCACGGCTAGTATGCTCCCAAGGGAGTTGAGAAAGTATGCAATATCATTGTGTGGGTTTGAAATGTACCTGATGACCATGGGTAATGATAACAATGTAAAGCGCAGTAGAGTATATATTTATAGTAGCTGCGCTATATAAATGTTCACAATTATTATTATTATTATTATTATTATTATTATTATTAATAATAATATTGAGAATAGATATTTATAATATGGAGAACAAATTGCTATAGAGCCTCTAAGCGCTATTGTTATTACCCAGTCAAGGTATACACACTGCAATCATTCCTGCACACAAAGTGCACATTTTCCACTCCCTAGGGAGTATTCAAGCCAGTCGCTGTTTAGGTGCAGTACAGTTCTAATGAACCATGTTCCCATCCTTCCGGGCCCTATTTATATACCTGGGTAGAGAGCAGCAATAGTAGATTATTTTCTTGCTGAAGGACAAATGCAACAGACAATACACTGGATCCGAACTCGGGATCCCACACATTGGAGAGCGCATACTCTAACAATCTCGCCACACCAAGTCCATATTTGATTTCATATTCATGTATAATAAATGCAGATTGTGTGCTTTTGTTTTAGCATTGAAATACCTTAGTGAAAAAATGTACATGTATTAGACATAATTTTGCCTACTTCTGTTTATTGTATCCCCCGAACCACTTCGGGGGATACTATGGATTTGGCCTCGTCGCGCCGCCGCCGCCGCCGCCGCCGCCGCCGCGTCCGCCGCGTCCGCCGCGTCCGCCGCAGAGATTTTCTTGTGAACGCTCTACAGGTCCGAGTTCTTGTCCGATCATTTTCTAATTTGGTATGAAGGTGTATTAAGGAAAGAGGATGAAGCCTATTGATTTTGGTGTGGGGCGGAGTCCTGGTTGCCATGGTAACCATGATATAAAGAAATAGTTAAGATTACCTTGTGAACGCTCTACAGGTCCGAGTTCTTGTCCGATCATTTTTTAATTTGGTATGAAGGTGTATTAAGGAAAGAGGATGAAGCCTATTGATTTTGGTGTGGGGCGGAGTCCTGGTTGCCATGGTAACCATGATATAAAGAAATAGTTAAGATTACCTTGTGAACGCTCTACAGGTCCGAGTTCTTGTCCGATCATTTTCTAATTTGGTATGAAGGTGTATTAAGGAAAGAGGATGAAGCCTATTGATTTTAGTGTGGGGCGGAGTCCTGGTTGCCATGGTAACCATGATATAAAGAAATAGTTAAGATTACCTGTGAACGCTCTACAGGTCCGAGTTCTTGTCCGATCATTTTCTAATTTGGTATGAAGGTGTATTAAGGAAAGAGGATGAAGCCTATTGATTTTGGTGTGGGGCGGAGCCCTGGTTGCCATGGTAACCATGATATAAAGAAATAGTTAAGATTACCTTGTGAACGCTCTACAGGTCCGAGTTCTTGTCCGATCATTTTCTAATTTGGTATGAAGGTGTATTAAGGAAAGAGGATGAAGCCTATTGATTTTGGTGTGGGGCGCGGTCCTGGTTGCCATGGTAACTATGATATAAATAAATAGTTAATATTACCTTGTGAACGCTCTACAGGTCCGAGTTCTTGTCTGATCATTTTCTAATTGGTATGAAGGTGTCTTTAGGAAAGAGGATGAAGCCTTTAGATTTTGGTGTGGGGCGGAGTCCTGGTTGCCATGGTAACCATGATATAAAGAAATAGTTAAGATTACCTTGTGAACGCTCTACAGGTCCGAGTTCTTGTCCGATCATTTTCTAATTTGGTATGAAGGTGTCTTAAGGAAAGAGGATGAAGCCTATTGATTTTGGTGTGGGGCGGAGTCCTGGTTGCCATGGTAACCATGATATAAAGAAATAGTTAAGATTACCTTGTGAACGCTCTACAGGTCCGAGTTCTTGTCCGATCATTTCTAATTTGGTATGAAGGTGTATTAAGGAAAGAGGATGAAGCCTTTTGATTTTGGTGTGGGGCGGAGTCCTGGTTGCCATGGTAACCATGATATAAAGAAATAGTTAAGATTACCTTGTGAACGCTCTATAGATCCGAGTTCTTGTCTGATCATTTTCTAATTTGGTATGAAGGTGTATTAAGGAAAGAGGATGAAGCCTATTGATTTTGGTGTGGGGCGGAGTCCTGGTTGCCATGGTAACCATGATAACCATGATATAAAGAAATAGTTAAGATTACCATGTGAACGCTCTACAGGTCCGAGTTCTTGTCCGATCATTTTCTTATTTGGTATGAAGATGTATTAAGGAAAGAGGATGAAGCCTATTGATTTTGGTGTGGGGCGGATTCATGGTTGCCATGGTAACCATGATATAAAATGAAGTAATATTTTCAATAAATCCATTATCAAACAGCAAATTAATTAATACTTGAGTCATTTGAAAACTTACTTGACATTAAAATAATGTTTTTTAAACTGAATGAGATATATGATTCTCTAGAGACTCTAGTACACTTGAATACTGATCCCCCTATAATTGATAAACAAATCCAAGTATAACACCTTGTTCAAAACCCTAAACAATGACGATTGGCTGCAATTGTTTTTAACTGCTGCATAATGTAAGAGCCTGTTACATATGCCAATATTAATGAGCTCCGCAAGTTAGCAAAGGCCTCGCCGCTGACGCGGCTCAGTCCAGCGATCACTGCTGTAAGCGCACATCGCCTTGTCTATTAATCAGACCCTGCTCGGAGGACAAACAGCGCGCGAGGCCTTGCCCAAAGGCTACTGCCAGCCTAGTAGAACAACGTACACCACCAAACTTGTTCAGTTCACAATATTACAACCCACAAAAGTGCAATGCAATTGGTTCGGGGGATACATGTGCTCGGCTGCGCGACCGCCGAGCGCGCAATTTCTAGTTAGAAAGTTGATTCTAACTGTTGATATATAGGCTATATGTTTAGTATCTTATATAAATCGTGTTTTCAATAAATGATTCTTATTTTGATTATATCATGATTATACAATTATAATCTGAATACCTGATGAATTTTTGTGTTTGCTTTATTATTTCAAGACTCGAGCGTAATAAAATAGTAAAATATTTTGACAAGCTGGGGCCGGTTCATGAAAGGCTCTTAACTATGTTCGTACACAACCTTGGTATAACTTTGACATTTACGGCAACACGTGCTGCATGAAAGCGATTATATTTCCAACCTTGTCCTTTGTGATCAGAACTTGCCAACTGTCCCGTTTTTATCGGAATTGTCCCATGTTTTGAATTTTTAGAAGTGTAAAATCGGGACGTCCCGATTTTTAACCGAGACCGAAAAAAAAAAAAAAAAAATTATTTTTTTTTTTATTTATTTTTTTTAAAACTTTACTTTACTTTATTAAATGTATAGAGACAACATTTAAACGTAAATCTGACCAAATTTTACCTAGTCATTTTGGAAGAATTATGAAAAATGGGTCGAGAATGCATTTAATACTCAAAAACGTCAAGGCCTGGACCCCTGTCGCAATGGACTTTGTGCTTGCAATGTGCACTTCCCGCACACTTTCCTCTTTTTTTTTCTTACCCCACTCACATGCCTGATGTCTGAAGAGTGTGTAATATTATGTGATTCTGATGTCATTATAAGCCTCTAATGGCCCTCCACAGTGCTATTTTCCTTTCAGCTTGAAACCCCAGTAAGGGGCGCTGCCCCTTAACCCCGCGACCCCCGGCCAATTTTGTCCCTCTTTCCAAAATTCAAATGTTGGCAAGTATGCAAATGCCATCCATATATCCGTAGATCAGTCACGTGACAGTTAAAACGGTCTTGGCTTATAGCCTTTCATGAACCAGGCCTGGAGTTTGCATTCCATTATTATTTAACCCTATACTAGTTGGTCGTTACTAAAGGGAAATTTAACCCCGGGGGGGGGGGGGGGGCACTCATGTATAATGTAAGACGGATATGTGCCGCTTACAAGACCCCTGTTTTCACACCCGATTGCCGCTCTCGAGATACCTGATTTTCAAAAAATGCCACTCCATAGACCCCGGAATGACTTGGCTAGGTAGTTGAGTAGCGCCAAGTCCATTATTTTGTAGTTTTAGTCTGCTCCTTAGACCCCTTAACTCCTGGCCCGTTTCAGGGTTTTTGTAGCTACAAAGACCCTATATTTTGTGCTTGTATAATCAGCTCTTAAGACCTCCACTTCAGAGTTCTGTGAGGCACACCCCCGTCAACAAATAATTTGAGTGCCCCCCCCCCCCCCCCCGGAATTTAACCCATTGTATATCAACAGTATACATGTATTGGAACCTGGTGGGCCCTGTATTAACTCATGAGGATTTCAAAATTGATTATGAGGAACGTACACATTTGAATGAATACAGAATACAGAAGGAGGGAGGGCGGGTAAAAAGGGGGAGTATTATAGAGAGAGATGGGGCATAGAGTGAGCAAGGGGAGGGGAAAAGATCAAGTGGAAATAGTTATAATTAGGGGAAGAAAGAGGGGGAGGCAAGCCTCCACACTAACTTTTTTATTATTTTTTTATTACTGGCTCATTTGGGCAAGTAAAATAATAATTTGTCAAATTTTACTTGTCAGAATTACATTATTGTTTTTATAGTTGACCAATAATTTAGTTACCCAATCGGCCAACAAAACTATAAAAGCTATAACTGAATAGGAAAAGTGCTAGTACCCTGGGGAGAGTGCAGTGTCATAGCTTTGGGGGAGGGGGGGGGGGGGGGACACATACAAGTGGAAAATCTTTTTAAACAAAAAGGAATACATAGTGTGCCCCCAATTATTTGCATGCCCCCAACCCCATTTGTCTGACCATGCCATGCACTTGCAGGGGGGGGGGGGGGGGGGGGGGTCTAGATAAAATTGAAATTGAAATTGAAATTGAATTTAATTAGATATATAGGCCTAAGAGGGGAAAGAGAAAAGATCGAGGGCTTATTAAGGGGGGATGGGGAGAAATAATATGTCATCTCATATTATTCTATATCAGAAGTGCTGTAATCCCAGATAACAATGCTACGTTGGCCCATCGTTGGCCCAATGTAGGCGGTCATGTTGGGCAAACGTCAAAACGTGACGTTTTGCCCACGTCATTCTTGCCGCTGGGCCCTCGTCGGCCCAACCCCCATAAGCCAACGTCAATTGCCAATGTTGCGCCAACGTTTGCCCAACCTTTTATTTTGCTATTTCTGACGTCAAGCCAACATTGAGCCGACTAAACCCCAACGTTCATACGACTATATAAATGAACGTTGGCCTACGTTGGCTTGCCTACCGTCGTAATGCGGTTGTTTGTCAAACGTTAGTACGACGTCAACTAGCCAACCAATATCCAACGTAGTAGGCGAAACGTTGGCCCAACGTTTGCTTTTCGACCATATAAATATGATTGTTCGTCTAACTATCACCCAACGTTGTTTCAACGTACATTTGCCGACCAGTTTGCCAACAGTCAACAGCCAACTTCAGCTTAACGTTGTTTTAACGTCAGCTGACCGACTGCAAAAATATGGTTGTGAATTTACCGTAGGCCAACGTTGGCTAAACGTTGTTTTTCCAACCGCGACGGTGCCGACTATAGACTACGTTCCGCCAACGTCGCATTGTTATCTGGGATACCACATGCTTTGTAGGCTATACCAGGAAAGTGGGAGCTCCCCCCCCCCCCCCCCCGGGGGGGGGGGCACTCATGTATAATGTAAGACGGATATGTGCCGCTTACAAGACCCCTGTTTTCACACCCGATTGCCGCTCTCGAGATACCTGATTTCAAAAAATGCCACTCCATAGACCCCCGGAATGACTTGGCTAGGTAGTTGAGTAGCGCCAAGTCCATTATTTTGTAGTTTTAGTCTGCTCCTTAGACCCCTTAACTCCCGGCCCGTTTCAGGGTTTTTGTAGCTACAAAGACCCTATATTTTGTGCTTGTATAATCAGCTCTTAAGACCTCCATTTCAGAGTTCTGTGAGGCACACCCGTCAACAAATAATTTGAGTGCCCCCCCCCCCCCCCCCCGGAATTTAACCCATTGTATATCAATAGTATACATGTATTGGAACCTGGTGGGCCCTGTATTAACTCATGAGGATTTCAAAATTGATTATGAGGAACGTACACATTTGAATGAATACAGAATACAGAAGGAAGGAGGGCGGGTAAAAAGGGGGAGTATTATAGAGAGAGATGGGGCATAGAGTGAGCAAGGGGAGGGGAAAAGATCAAGTGGAAAGAGTTATAATTAGGGGAAGAAAGAGGGGGAGGCAAGCCTCCACACTAACTTTTTTATTATTTTTTTATTACTGGCTCATTTGGGCAAGTAAAATAATAATTTGTCAAATTTTACTTGTCAGAATTACATTATTGTTTTTATAGTTGACCAATAATTTAGTTACCCAATCGGCCAACAAAACTATAAAAGCTATAACTGAATAGGAAAAGTGCTAGTACCCTGGGGAGAGTGCAGTGTCATAGCTTTGGGGGAGGGGGGGGGGGGGGACACATACAAGTGGAAAATCTTTTTAAACAAAAAGGAATACATAGTGTGCCCCCAATTATTTGCATGCCCCCAACCCCATTTGTCTGACCATGCCATGCACTTGCAGGGGGGGGGGGGGGGGGGGGGGTCTAGATAAAATTGAAATTGAAATTGAAATTGAATTTAATTAGATATATAGGCCTAAGAGGGGAAAGAGAAAAGATCGAGGGCTTATTAAGGGGGGATGGGGAGAAATAATATGTCATCTCATATTATTCTATATCAGAAGTGCTGTAATCCAGATAACAATGCTACGTTGGCCCATCGTTGGCCCAATGTAGGCGGTCATGTTGGGCCAACGTCAAAACGTGACGTTTTGCCCACGTCATTCTTGCCAATGTTGCGCCAACGTTTGCCCAACCTTTTATTTTGCTATTTCTGACGTCAAGCCAACATTGAGCCGACTAAACCCCAACGTTCATACGACTATATAAATGAACGTTGGCCCTACGTTGGCTTGCCTACCGTCGTAATGCGGTTGTTTGTCAAACGTTAGTACGACGTCAACTAGCCAACCAATATCCAACGTAGTAGGCGAAACGTTATCCCAACGTTTGCTTTTCGACCATATAAATATGATTGTTCGTCTAACTATCACCCAACGTTGTTTCAACGTACATTTGCCGACCAGTTTGCCAACAGTCAACAGCCAACTTCAGCTTAACGTTGTTTTAACGTCAGCTGACCGACTGCAAAAATATGGTTGTGAATTTACCGTAGGCCAACGTTGGCTAAACGTTGTTTTTCCAACCGCGACGGTGCCGACTATAGACTACGTTCCGCCAACGTCGCATTGTTATCTGGGATACCACATGCTTTGTAGGCTATACCAGGAAAGTGGGAGCTCCCCCCCCCCCCCCCGGGGGGGGGGGGCACTCATGTATAATGTAAGACGGGTATGTGCCGCTTATAAGAACCCCTTTTTCACACCCGATCGCAGCTCTAAAGATACCCGATTTTCAAAAATTGCTGCTCCATAGACCCCCGGAATGACTTGGCTAGGTAGTTAGTAGCGCCAATTCCATCTTCTTCTAGTTTGGCTCGATCCTTGGACCACCATTTGAGCCTTTTTGAGGGTTTCCGTAGGTCTTTGGTAGCTCCAAGTCTATGTATTAACTCCCGTTTCAGGGTTTTTGTAGCTCCAAAGACCCTATATTTTGTGCTTGATTTCAGAGTTCTGTGAGGCACAAAAAAATAAATGTGAGGCACAAAAAATAGTTCGAGTGCCCCCCCCCCCCCCGGGGGGGGGGGGGCACTCGAACAACGTTTAGCCAACGTTGGCCTACGGTAAATTCACAACCATAGGCAGAGCTACAATAGAGGAGTGGATCACATGATGAGAGAGCCAAGTTGACTTATCCATTCCTCACCCTAATAGGAATCAAACAGAAAAACACATTCGTTTAAATATAGCATATAGTAGTGAGTATTTTTGATGAAATATTAAAGTGAGGCCTGTAAAGTGTCAGATATTGCCCAAAATGACATTTGAGATTTCAATCTTGTACCAAAATCATTGTAGGATATGTCCGAATGATGTGTGAAAGTTTCATTGAAAAAGAACACTGCTTTCATGGTTAAAAAAAAGCGAAAATATGCGTCAGCTTTTACAACGGACGTTTATGAGGTTTATGACCGTTTGTTAACGCTTTTGAGCTGAATGATAGATATCGTCATACTAAAGGGGCATTTGAAAAAATCTAACCCTATTTTATTCTTCTCTTACCATAAGCTAAACAACACGGTAGAAGAGAAACGAGGAAGCTCCAAGTAATTTTCGTGGAGTTAGACACTTTACAGGCCTCACTTTAATACTTTTTGGGGGGGAGGGGGGGGGGCGCTAGAAAGATGTTTTCAATTTCATATTTGAACAAAAAAACAAAGATGATACTGGACAGGTCCTCTGCATCTGAGGGGATTCTGAGCGAAAAACAAAAACATTGTTTTATTTTTTACAGGGGGGGTGTGAGAGGGAGGGGGGGGGGGGGGGGGGGGGGGGGCAAAACTTTATTTTGTCCCCTATTATTTCACCCAAATGAAGTATCTTTGTACTTCAGTTTGTGGATTCATAAATATTCCGTCCGCGGCCGCGACCGTACTCGTGTACGAATTATGCACACCATATACATGTACGTGTACGTACGTAAACGTATTGTAATTGTATTCACAACAATGAATCAACAACAAAGTCTTTTTTCGGCCAATCTCGGAAACAATATTTGACAAAATGTCTCTTGGTAATCAAGAAGACGAACAGGCTGTACTGCCATGGGATAGGTTTTCGGAGTGGTTCCACTGTTTCTGTGTGGTAACCTTCGATTTGGAACTGGGGCAGGCCTTAGAAGTAAGTTACACATCTGTCACTCGGTCATGTATTCTTTCCGTATGAACAGGTGTCAATAGTCCCGTTCCTTTGTTTCAGTGTGTGTGTTTGGGTTTGTGGTTTTGTACATTTTCATGCCATTGCAATGTCAATAGAGAGAGAAAGGGGAAACCAAATCAAATGTTATTTATGTCTTAA